>PRKT01001227.1:93610-111467 GCA_003671525.1 Saccostrea glomerata | reverse complement strand
CCCCCCCCCCCCCCCCCCCCCCCCGCCACTCCTCTCGAGGTAACGTTTAAATATGGACAAAACCTGCCTTTTGCTATAAATATTTGTAAATCAACAGTATTCTTAGCATTTCTAAATGCCCTAAGGTAGAAAATTTTAAAATAAATTCTTATTGAACAGTATCTACTTTAGATATACAAATTGACAGAAAGCTTCCATTCGGGTCGATTTGTCTGACCTCAATCCTGTTCGTGATATAAAGATTGATAACTTGAAATAAGAGAAGGACAATTCTAAATTTCAAATAACGTACGAAAGAGAAAAGGATGACTTTCTTGCTGGAAAGAAATCTGTAGAGTATGAAGTAGAAAAAGACGAAATTTCGTCCGATCGTTTGTTCACTTAAATACAGAAACAACTACAATTCGAAAGGATATACTACTAAAGATTTTCGACGAGAAAGACAAAATACCAACAATCAGTATGCTGCATTTAGCAAGGCAATTTGCTTATTATGTGTGTTATCATATTTATATAACGAAAAGTGTGTTCTCCATCCTTGTGTTTAAAGTGAAGCAGAAATGTGAGGACTGTCAGTATTTAGGAGAATTGGGGAGATTAACCAAGATGGATCTATCTTCTCAATATGGACATATAATGGTAGATGCAGACATGCTTATTTTTTTTAAGTTGAGCATACTAGTATTTGTTAACAATAAGGTGCTGACAACCCATGCAAATGTCCATTGAGCTCCTAAAAGGTCACAGTCACAACAGCGCTAGAACAGTATTTTGTCTTATACTTTTATAGTATCGGGTGCGTTTGATTTGCTAACAACACAGACATCAGTGAGCTCTGGCGCCTAAGCGGACACTGCTTGCTAGCTGCTTTTCTCTCTTTAATTACATGTGTTTTTAATTTTTTTGCATTCCTGTTACCTAATCAAAAACCAAAGAATTAGCTCATCTCAGCCAAATACTCAAAGGGAAAGCTGTGACCTTTAATCAGTGTGCGTAAACCTTTCTGAATATATGAAATATACCACAAGAACCCTTTGGTCAATTGTGAAAAATTTAATTGTCACGGAGTATCGTTTGCATAAAGGTTTATTTTGTATTAAAGTTCTGTTGGTTAGTCTGTCAATACATTTGGTATCTTTGTTTATTTGGGAAATAAAAGGCCGATAAATATTTAAGATAAAAGTTTTGCAAATGAAAAATGGGGAAGGACTTAAATTTCCAATTACAAGCTTCTTCTTATTAAAAAAAACATAATAAGAAACTAAAATCACTATAGAATATAAAAAAATATAAAACGTCAATCATATATCTTAATGCTGAATTGAAAGTTAAACTGCACTGCCTATCCTCAGTTTGTTTTAAAAAAAAAAAAAGGAAAAGAATAAAAAGTAACCACTTCTCAGGCGTCGGGATCGAGATTCCAAACTTTTCGGAAGTTTCCGACAAAATCGGAAATTACCGAGCCGTTAAGTGACGAAAGTGTGACGTCAAAAAAGTGCTGTAGACTAAGAACGCAAACGAAATAATGTCCAAAGTTTTGGTGGAGGACATATATTCTTCAGACTTTATGTCATTGGGGGTTCTTAGACACTCTGCTGATATATATTCTTTTTTTTCTTTCAGGTAATTTTTACTTCTGCATATATAAGTTTATCTTAGCTGTGAGTATCGTGTACAATGTGTGTGTGAATTGCCTAAAAACAGTTTAAGTAAACAGAATTTTTATTATGCACATGTGTATTCAAAACGGATGCTTTAATTTTCATTGTGTATCACAGTTATATGTTGTACTGAAAGAATGCCTTAAATTAGTCCTTTTTTGGCAGTTTGTTTCTTTATATTGATACAGGGAAGGAAAGAGAGACCAATACTGGATGAGTTTCAAAACGAGATATCTCTGGATGGCAGTTTTGTACATTTTCTCTATTAAAAAAAAGTAAAATGACATTTATGCATAGGACAAAGACAAACTTGTGTGTCACAGCTAGATGTTGTATCGTTAGAATGTTTTAAGTTAGTCCTTTTTTTGGCAGTTTTTTTCTTTATATTGATACAGGGAAGGAAATAGAAACCAATACTGGATGTGTTTCAAAATGAAATATCTCTGGATGGCAGTTTTCTACATTTTCTCTGTTAAAAAAAATAAATAGACTTTCATACCTAAGAAAAAGACGAACTAATTTCATTTACTGGTACGTGTGGTAGGATTAAGAAAATTACCAATTAAAATGTTATAAACAAAAAATCATAAATAAAAGATTCAGAATGTGTAACCATTCTATTGTAAATTCATGATGAAGTCGAATATATCTTTATCGTCAAATATTTTATTCTATAACAATAGTCGTGAATCATTTCTTGCGTATTTTTACAGAGATGACTTTTTTTATTGAAAAGTTCATTTTTGTTAAAGCTGTTTTACTCTCACACAAATGACATTTAAAGATACTTTAGGGCCAGAAGTTGTGGAAAAACCAATTTCCTCAGAACGGTGGCTTGCTTACAGGAATGAATATTTTTTTTGAAAAGTATTCCATATTCCTGTTCTGTGTAATTTACAGGAAATAGATATACAAACTCTCTTACATGGGAAATGACCTAACACTAAGCCTGTGATGGCGGACAAAACGTTACAACACGCACCATATTATCAAATAAACCGGAAAGTATCGCCCATTTTCAGTGTCATAAAGAAGGAGTCCTAAATAAGTCTCAAATTCATCGCTTAAATTCCAACTAGCATAAGAAAAAACGCATGCTTGAGAAAACCATTGCAATAATATAATACTTTGCAATGTATTAACATGTACTCACACAATTGTCATTAACGATCCATACAAAAACGTCGATCAGAAAAAATCAGAAATATACACAGACGTAGAGCCATTCTATTGTCTCATTTGTAGGCTGATGCTAAGGTCATTGTTTACGTTTGAACAAAACTGTTTTTTTTATTCACTATATCTCTATATATATTTCCTGCAAAATAATGACCTCAATCCTGTAAAAAAAAATGTTGTTCATAGTTAAGTTAACCTATAATTTGTTTCCTTCATTGTGTACTTCAGCGTAATGGGCTTGTTAGAAATGCTTGATTTGAAAATGTTTGTTTATATCAGTAGTCAAAATGCTGTACAACATAATGTAGATAAATCTCTGGTAGTCTTATGTAGATATAATTCATTACACTTACAAGATATATAATCTTACAGAAAAGAGGGAAATCTTAAACAACGGTCAACTTTAATGAATAATGGTCTAAAAGTGTTTAAAGGGACTCTCTACAACGTCACAACATGGCGTACTTCCGTAAAATCACCGTTTTGATATCAAATAATCAGATTCAAATTCACTTTACACCGATAAATCACAGCGTAGAACACAACATGCAATATTGTGGATGGAATGTACATAGTATCACATCATTTAATATGTAGTGTATTGCCCGATACGTATCCTGTCTTTCAGGTGAGAAAAAAAATGTTATAAAACATGGCTTGTCCATATGCTAATTCATCATTACGTATCAAAACACCATACACTCAGAAATATCTTTCTTCAATAAGCATATATGCTTTCCAGCAAGATATATCCCCCCCAAAAATGGGTCATAAGACATATGTATTATCTTCCTATCGACAAAAGGAAACTCTGTTCACGATTTGTATACACCCGAATGAATGGTTATACCCGGTGAAATTTCGCATGACCAGACGTTTGATCAACATTGATTGTCAGCTGTTTACAGGTATGGGAAACATGCAGGTTTTAGACGAAGTGTGCATACATTTGGTTATTACCGCTTTTGGCCATTTACCATCTTAACTTGTTTTGTTATACATAGCACTGGATAACACATGCAAGTTGGATAAAAACGGTAAGTAAATCCAACTTTCACAATACCATAGATTCACTAAATACATGTCTTTGTCATTGACTGGAAACGCGATGATTTTCGCATAAACTAATTGAAAAATTATACATGTACAATACGACCTTCTTTCAATGTCCTTGCGTGGCATTTGTTTAATACTTGTGCAAGTAGAGTTTATTTGAAGTTTATATTTAAAAAAAAACAGTACCAAGATATTTGAGTCTCTTAAAGCGGATCTATCACACCTGAATTTTTGTGATATCTATAAATTTTTGACAGTTTTTCAATTTTTTTCAATTTCTTTTTTTCATTGTTATTACCCTTTGATATTATATATCTTTTCAGATATTGAAGAGGATCCAACCAGCTATTCTCAAGAATATGCTGTTTTAGTTTTTCTTTTGTCTATTTTTGTAAATTTATAAAAATTATGTTGATTTTATTTTTAACTTTCTTGGTTATTATTTCAATATTTTATAACACTAAACTTTGAAGAGAAATTTAAAGCAATGGGCATTTAAAAAAATGATTGGAGGGATTTTAACAAAATAAATAAAATATTTCAAATATTTCTAAAAAATAAATTGAAATACTTTGGAACCTTATCTTATCGGATATGGGGCCTATTATTAGAAACAAATGCATGCAACAAAAATCAGTTATACTTTACAGGTGTGGAGATCCTCCTTAACGGCATTCTCTGTACATATATATCAAAGTTTTTATGCATGCTCATACTTGTTATGGTCTCTATTTAGTGGAACCAAAGCCTGAAAACTGCTGGGAAGGATAATAAGGAAAAGTAAGACCCCTCAACGAGAGACACATGTGCCACATAGCTCACCAGAGCACATTGGTTAAAATAACACAAACAATCTCAGCATTGAAAAGTTTACTTGTTGGGTAAGGGGGGATTTGAATAATTTACTGTAAAAATGGCACTTTATCAATAAAGTATTCATCTATAATTTCGCCATAATCTAGATGAAGAGTTTTAATGATTTTTCCTCAATATTGATTTGTTAAGACTTGTTGCCATTCATGGTCCCACCTTACTCCAGGGGTCATGATATGAACAATCTTGAATTTACTCTAACTGGGGATGTTTCCATATTTTATAAAATATCACCAATTATACCTCTTGCTGATATTGAAATAAATTTTTTTTAGAAGATTTTATCTATGTATTCCTATGCAAAAATTTGATCAGCCATTGTGCCCCCTATCCTTAAAGGTCATGATTTGAACAAACTTGAATCTACACTACCTGAGGATGCTTCCACACGAGTTTCATCTTTCCTGGTCTGATGTTTCTGGAGAAGAAGACTTTAAAAAGAAACTCCTATATATTCCCATGTTGAATTTTGATCAGCCATTGTGGCCCAGCCCTACCCCCGGGTCTCATGATTTAAAAAAAAAACGTGAATCTACATTGCCTTGGAATGGTACCACATAATTTTCATCTTTCCTAGCCCAGTGGTTCCGGAAAAGAAGAATGTTAAAGATTTTTCCTACCTATTCCTATGTAAAATTTTAATCAGCCATTGTGACTCCGCCCTACCCCTGGAGGTCATGATTTGAAAAAAAAAATGCATCAACATTACCTGTGGATGCTTCAACATGACTTTCATCTTTCCTGGCATACCGGTAGTGGTTCTGGAGAAAAAGATGTTTGAAGATTTTTCTATATATTCCTTTGTTAACATTTGATCCGCCGTTGTGGAAACACCTTACCCCCGGTGGTCAGGATCTGAACAAAATTGAATTTGCACTACCTGAGGATGCTTCTACAAAGACTTTTTAAAATATGCCATTGATTTATCATTAATTCATAATTATCTCCCCTTGGAAAGGGGCATGGCCCTTCAATTAAACAAAATTGAATCCCCTTCACTCAAGAATACATGTACTTTGTAGCAAGTTTGGTTGAAATTGGCCCAGTGGTTCTTGAGATGAAGATGATAATGTGAAAAGTTTAAGACATGAAAAGTTTAAGAAGACGACACAACAACGACAGAAAACGGACAAATGTTTGATAAGCCATTGTGGCCTTCGGCTCAGTTGAGCTAAAAAGGTTAATATAAAGAATCATTACACAATTGTCGACGGATTTTTCCTTTTTTCCCAAACATGACAAGGGCGAAAAGGCAGATTGACCGATCGGCAGGGGAAGTTCACCTCTCTATGGCACCTGATTTCAACTTTTATGTTTGGCGATCTGTGTTTGCTCTGCTTCTTGATTTTT
Organism: Saccostrea glomerata; assembly: GCA_003671525.1. NCBI lineage: Eukaryota > Metazoa > Mollusca > Bivalvia > Ostreida > Ostreidae > Saccostrea > Saccostrea glomerata. The sequence goes on along the minus strand of PRKT01001227.1, from coordinate 105,348 downwards.
CGTAATCTTTCATGGACTTTTGAGCTCAAATACTGTTCGGTATCTTTACATATTTCATTATATACACCCTTTGATAATTAAAGGAGCATAATGGTGGAGAATAATAGAATGTCCCTGACCTCTAAATTGTGTGACTTCACACAGTTTGCAGACTGTTTTGGAGATTGGGACGTCATGGGCATTCAAAGTCTAACCATAGGGCTTTTATATTTAGCAGAAATATATTAACGGTAAAATTGTTAAGTCCGCAGTTAGTATTTTGAGTAAAAAAACACCTTCAACTAACAAAAGCAATTGTGTGTACAATTAGATATATTATATTACTTTACATATATTTTTATTCAATATTCATAAACATATGAAAAAAAGAACAAAAAATGAACATTTCAATAATTATTTAGGGAATGTTTAATAATTTTTGTGTGAGTTATTGGTGTATAAATCTACAAAAGCCCAATGAGCTCATTTTCGTAGGTAAAAAAAATAATTTTTTAGCGTTATAACACGAAACTTTCGCGATATAACGCGAAAATTTCGCGAATAAACTCGTAACTTTCGCGTTATAACGCGAAACTTTTGTGAATAAACGCGAACGATGACAGAAACTTTCATGAAATTTATTAATAAGATATCATTTCCTCAACAGATATGTCCTGGAGAAATAATGCAAGAATAGGATAGAGTAGTCATCAGAGTTTTTTTTTTTATTTCAAAACACTACCAATTAATAAAATAAATTTTACTTTTTAGTTCATGTTTTTCAGTCGATAAATTCAAGAATTTCTCTAGACTCATCATATTATTGAAGGAAAATCTCCACTTGACACTTTCTCAAGTTTTCTTTAATCAGTAATGTCATTTCACTACAACTTACTCAACTTTACCACTAGTAAATTCAGAAAGAGGTAGGGGCTCCATGGGCTAAAATCGGCGCCTAGAATACGGACTTTTCAAAGTTAGTTAAAGAAATCGACTTTACTTATTTTTCACAGCTGGCCAACATTGCATTCCACAAAAATAGCAAAAGTTCGCGAGTTTGACTACTTATGCCGTCATATTTGGTACGTAAATTTGACAAAAATCATCAAAATCTTATATTTTTTACCATAAATTGATTAAATAAAATACCTCCGCACGCACCCACCAAAACGACATTTCTTGTAAATATTAATTAGTAACAAATTTATCAACAATTGATGTATCGATTTGGTGGAGGTCTGCGGAGCATGAAAACTCGATCGTTGAACGAAAAACTTTCCTTTTATTTCAAGATAATTCCAATATTAATTTTATTTATCGATTCCTTGTGTTTTGATTGGACGAGAACAAATTCAAGAAAAAGTTTACACATCGATGAATTTTTCAACCAGAACTACTTTCTTGACTGTTGTAAAAACAATGAAAACAGATACTTCTAGTCCGTTTTAGCTAAATTATGATTACAAGAAGCTTATAATAAAAAATGATTGAACGAATTAATGAATGAAAAGGAGATAAACAGGACTGACAGACGGGAACTTTATGTCACTGTCGGATCACGAGTGTGGATTTTTGAAATCGCTGATCATGCTGTCATTTTCTCGACGTTCCATATCAACTCAGTTGGTATCGTAATGTGATAGGGAAAAGAAACGTACCTCAGACTCTTGCCTTTTCAGCATCAAATTCATATATTTACATCCTACAGATCCCATATTCTCCCTAAATCTTTGAACGAACCAGAGCAAATCGAGGACGTCGTCGGTCTTCAACTTTCGTCATGACGTAAACATGGCCATGGTCAAGGACGAATTATTTTAGAGAATACGCGTATTTACGATATTTGTTGACTTAAACAACATTTAATGATTTTTTATAGGTTTAATTATTGATTGTTTTGACAAATAAAGTTGGATTTTATCTATATTCATCTTGTATACGTTTCTTTGCGGCATAAAGTATTCCTACGCCGTACAAAATAACGGATTGTATGGCGGCCTAAAAGAGAAATAATTTTGATAATTAAAAAAAATCGTAATTGGAATTATAAGAATTAAACGTTCTTTTTTTCAGATTTTATCGATGTGTAAACTCTGCCTTTTTACTCACAAACTTTACATAAAAGTGCTTCGCACTTTTATTCAGTTTGTGAGTAAAAAGGCAGAGTTTACACATCGATAAATTCTGAAAAAAGAACGTTTAATCCTATATTATCTTTATCATAATTTACATCAATATTATTTCCATTAGATATGATAAGTTATCATATGATCATATGATAAGTTATCATAGATTTTTATATCACCGTCTTTCATGGATTTTGAGCTCGAATACTTTTCGGTATCTTTACATATATATATATTTCACAATATACACTCTTAAATAATTAACGGAGTACAATGGTGGAGAATAATAGAATAAGCCTGGGCTCTAGGTTATGTGACGTCACACAGTTTGCAGACTTTTTTGGATATTCGGACATCATAGATATTCAGATTCTAATCAAAGGGCTTTTATATGTAGCAGAAATGTTTTTACGGTAAAAGTTTTCAATCCGCAGTTAGTATTTTGAGTAAGGAAACATCTGTAAGAAGGATATGGAGATAACGAACAGTATTCAATTTCAAAGTCCATGAAACAATACAAAATAAGAGCAGAGCAAACACAGACATTCTTCATAGAAAAATGGAAAGTAGTTCCAGTTGATGTTCTTTAATACTGTGACAGAATATCATTTTGATATCCTTTCACACTGTGACAGGATATCACTTTTATTCAATGGGTAAATTACAGTATTTCACTGTTGAAAATGTAATAAAACTTTTTATATCATTGGGATTGTTCGTTACTTAATTTCTAGTAGCTTTCACGGCTTAATATGCCAGCATTAAGGACCCTCTTGAGGACTTTGTAAACGCAATAGCTGTACTTATATTTTGTAGATTGTTTATTGTTTTATTGTCTTAATTTAATGAAACCAAAGCCTGAAAATTGTTACAGAGAATTACTTAAGGATAGTACTTTCGAGTGGTCAAATTTCGTGGTTTAAGGAAAATATGTAGGTTAATGGGTATTTGATTTCGTGATTGAATAATTGTTCAGTAGTTATATGTGTGCAAAATTTCATTTCTTGATGGACATAACGATAACAAAGCCGTGGGTCTCTTCATACCTTAAAAACCACGAAAATCAAATCCCTACGAAAAGTAATGATTTCACATGCATCATCTCAACAAGGAAAAGAGTAAATATAACGAATTATTGCAAATAGAATTGTCGACGGATTTTTTCTGTAAATTGCCGATCGTGACAAGGAGCACATGGCAGCTGTGACTTGTCTGTAGGAGATGCTAATTTCTCCGTGCCACCTGATCCCACCCGTATTGTTTTGAAGGTCCATGTTTTCTCTGCTCCTATTTTGTAGTGTTTAATGGACTACTAAGCTTGAATTATGTTCGTTAACTCCATACTGTAGAAGCACAATTTTTCGTGGGCATAAAATTTTGTTGTTCTACCATCAAACATAATTTCGTGGGCATTTTATTTCGTTGTTTTAAAATTAACCCTATTCAATATATAGTCAAATAAAATTTCGTGTGGGATTTTATTACGTTGAATTTTGTTAACAACGAAATAAACGAAATTTAGTCCCCACGAATATTTGTGCCTTTACAGTATATTTGTTCAATTTTGTTCAAGACATTTTACCTGGTTGAATACCTTTAAGTTGACAGCCTCCTTATACTACTGTTATGAATGAAAATATTACTTTCTTTGCAAATGTTTTTTAATGTAAAAAACTATATCATACAGAGCATTAAGACTTCTAGTAAGAATGTTAATTTACAAAGAACACAAGGCGTAACATGACATGTATTAGCTAAAAATAAAAATTTTATAATGTATTTATATTAAAATGAAATTAAGATCAGGACAGTTATTCGAAAATATCTTTCATAGAAGTATCACTCTGATTCAAAAAAATCATTATAAAGTTCAGAGAGCTCGGGTGATTTTAACAAAGACCTTAACCTTTCTATAGATACAGCAAACTTTAACAATATGTCTGGATGTATTTTGGTTTTCTTTTTTCCGTAGAATTCGTTGTAAAACATCTTTGGGTAACCTCTTAATAGCATCCCAATCACCTCAATTTTTTTATTATGGTTTACCTGAAATAATGGCGATCCTGCAGCACCCCTAGTTTCATTTTCCGATAAATAAAAAAGAATGTGATCTGCAGAAATTTCGCATTCCTTATATTCTTCCTCAATTTTTGATTGTGTTTGACCTAGAAGGCCAAAGATTTGAATTGCATCTTTTTTGATAATGTCAAGTTCTTTTTGGTCAGTTACTACGCTGCACGAGGAATAAGATAACTGCTTCTCACGTCCAAGGTACCCTAAAATGTTTAAGCGCTTTTGCCCTAAACGGACCTTTGCTAGGTTAAGTTTTGATGGAAAAGGGAGTTCGGAATCTTTTTTTAGTTCCAGGATTGCAATGTCATGTTTTCTTGAAATATAAGGTGCATCATAATTAAATTTAAAAGTGTTTTCTTTTTCGTTTCCATCACATCCAAAAGTAATGCTACAGCTTTCCGTTATAATCATCTCTCCAACCGTCTTGCAAATACCTAGAAACAAAGATTTCATTTTAAGTGACAATGCGTTATCAGTATACATGTATCTTACAGACGGTCAAATGGAGGTATTCGTAATTTTTTTTTATTTGATTAAATCAATGTTGTGTTTCTCGAAAGTAGAATCTAGTTTAGAAGATACAGTATAAGCAGAATTATTTAATGCAGGTAAATCGAATTAGTCTAATTAGTAATTACTGTAAGAAACACATACATGTATTTACTATCCAAACATTCATTGTCATTTGCAATTAGGAATACGTGGTATTGATACTTTTAAAGTGGGAAAAGGTAGATTTATTTATTGTGTATTGTTTAACGTCGCTCTCGAGAATTATTCACTCATATGGAAACATCACTTTATGCCTGTGAAGGGCTTCAAATTTTGACCTTAACTCGGCACTCAGGGCCATTTAGCAGTGATGGATCTTAATCGTGCCAACGCCTGCCGCTGACAAGGGGTCTAGGTTTTTAAGGTCTCATCCGAAGGACCCGCATCTTTCACCTCAAAGTGCCGAGTGCATGGCGAAGGAACAGTTGCTACCCATTTTTTTATCGACTAAGGTCAGTCGCGGCCGAGTTACGAACTCACGACCTCCCGATCACGGGGCGCGCGCTCTACCGACTGAGCTACCGTGAACGGTAGGGAAAAGGTAGAAAGCACAAGAAGTTCGGATGAATTAATTTCTTTTAATTCTTCGAAATTTCTTACCGTTATAAAACAAACTAAGTCGCCTTTTGAGTAATAGTCATATAATAGCAGATGTTGATTGATTAAACGGATGTTAAACACACAACCATTTTAAACAACTTAAGGCGTTGGCTTCTAAGAGTACTTGAAAATGATCTAGATGTAGTTTGTTATACTGAATAATTCATACTTTGTTCCTCATCAGTCAAGGAGCTAGACTTTAATAAATCCGTAAGACTCCATGTTCCATCTTCTAACATTTTATCTTCACCCCCAAGTTTCATTCTCGTCCATATTTCACACCAGAAGGTTTCTGAAATAAACTCGAAAGTTATTATATATACATGCAACTCCTGATGATACAATTAAAACCGGTAGAGTTTTAATCGGCGTTCTGTTATTTTTTACTATTTAAATACTTGTGTGGATTTTTTATCAAACTTTTGGATTTTATATATATATATATATATATATATATATATATATATATATATATATATATATATATATATATATATATATATATATATATATATATATATATATAAAGCACTAAAAACCAACAACACTGTATATCCTAAATGTCAAATCTACCAAGTAGATACAAGGTCACGGATGGAAATTTATATAAAGCACTAAAATGACCAACGACACGAACAATTAAAATTTTCGGGACGCCCTGTCCCTTCCTCAGGACAAAGAAAAAAGTTAAAAGGTCATAAGAACAACAGAAAAAGAAAAACAAAAACAACTAGCACTACTACTAAACTACTTAACACTATATATTTACAAACTTAGTTACATGTTGAATTGGAAATTTTTAAGAACTCTATAATTAAAGAAAGAAATCCGGACCGCTATGAAATACGTCCGGTCTATCGGGTATGCCCGGGTGATATGCAATTTACATAATTGAACGAATTAATTATGCTAATTAATTACGACAATCAGTAAATCGTACATTGTTTCATTCTCTCAATATGGCGTAACTATACTTGATAAAGAATAATCAAAGAAAAATGATACAGCAGGGATATTTTAAAATATGAATTATGATCTATTATAAATTTCTAAATATTTTAGGACTTATTATCGGGAAAAAATAATTAACAAAGGCGAAAACAATTCATAGTTATGTGGGTTGTTCGAGAGTTGGTGACGCAAATTAACTGTAGATATAACATTAAATTGAGAAAATAATCCTGTTTAGTATCTTCAGGAATTGGGTCTAGTTTACGTTCATTCTGGTGAAGTCATTCAGTTTGTTGATGCAATTAGGGCGGAATGACTTCATTTGTGCATCCAGAACTTTTCCTTGCTTTTTCTCTGAGCGTCTGTCCATCTTGGGTTTTGGTCAATCACCACTACTGACATGTCTTCCCATTTGTGACCCTTAAGGTTGAAATGTTCCCCAACAGGTTCATTGAGTTTTTTGGTCCTAATGGTCGAACGGTGGTTATTGACTCTCCTGCGGAGATCTCCTGTTTCACAAATATACTGTTTGGAGCAAACTTTGCAACTGATGAGATAAATGCAGTTGTCAGTATGACAGGACAAATTCCCTAGTATTTTGTAGCTGCGGCCTGTAACAGGGCTGTTTAAAATGTCCATGTCAGTGCTGTGCTTACAAAGAAGATATCTTCTGTCAAAGCAAGTTTTAAAGCCCCCGTCATGTAATGGGTTGTCCAGTCTGGTTCTTACTACCATGTCCTTTAGGTTCCTTCGGGGTCTGTATGCAGCAAATGGGGGTTCCTTAAAGACCTCTGCCATTCGTTTGTTTAAATGGATAATTGGTAGGTTCCTTTGAAGGATACCGCTAAGGTTCTTAAGGACGGGATGGTATGTGGTTACCAGAGGGACCCTGCCGCTATTTTCTTTCTCCTTGTAGCGTAATAGGCAATGTCAGGCAAAACTTATTACGCTACAAGGAGAAAGAAAATAGCGGCAGCGTCCCTCTGGTAACCATTCATAACCATTAAATTCGCGTGTAAGTTGATTTGAAACATTCTTACGGTCAGTTCTGAGTTCAATTGTGTAACACACTGAACTGACATCCAGCGAAATTCATCTTCCCGGTTTTACTACAACGCTTATTACAAACTTACATGTATTTTGTAAATTATCCTTTTTTATACATAAATAAGATGTATCCCCTAGATTATAAGAATTTAAGAACAATTACAATAACTAACATAAAATTGCAAATTTCTGATGAAGTTCTTAACCAGCTAACAGGCACGTAGCAACGGGGGGGGGGGGCTAGCCCTATCCCCCACTTTTTCCCCAACATTACTTTTACTATTGAAAATGTTCATTTAAAGACAGATTGCGCCCCCCTCCCCAGTTTATACTACGTTAAAGTTATATAAGGAAAATGTTGTACTGTTAGCAAAGAAATTGGTACTGGAATAAGTACCTTTTTTCGACTGTTGGCAAGGTTTTTTTTTTGCTTGTCAACTTTTCCAGGTAAGTAAAAAAATCTTTCGCGGGCTCCCCCTCCCACTTTTAAAGACGATGCTACGTGCCTGGCTAATTCGTATCGCTTTCTAGGAAGGGAGGGCTAACAGACCCTCTATAAAATCGCTAATTATCTTTTATTATTTTTTTTTTTTTCGAAAACCGTTTCCTTCTTTTAAAATTCTTAAATGCAGCGTGTAAGTTGATCACTATTTTATTGGATTATCAAAATGCATAGTCCGCGGAAGTTACGCTGGTGTAGAAGACTTCCGATTTCGATGGGTGATAACTCACGTTTTTAAAATGGGGAATAAAGGCAAAAAATAAACCAAATATTTTTTTGAAAGTATTTTTTGACATTTTGTATTTTTGTTGATTTATTTTCTTTTCATTTTTTTTAAAAATACATCAAAGTAACTTTAATCTTCTATCAGTCCATATCTTGTACTTCTTATTTACATTTAATCTGTTTTCATGCAAATGTATGGTTACTTACAATAGCCGGCTGTTGAGAGAAAGAATAACAGGAAAATATTAGACATTTTGGGAGTCAAATCGGTCAATATTTGATAATCGTTCCGATTAAATACACGGCTGCTTTGTTCTGAACCTAGTTAATCTCTGTTCACCCACAAAGCTGATTTTTTTTTCAGGTTTATCAATGAAATACATGTACAAATAAACATCATTTCCATCAGAAATTATTTTTTGGTACTAGAGTTATTTATCAAATAAAACACAAATTTATGCACAATTAATACACCAAAAATTAAACAACGTCGTTTTGGATCTATTTGATCAACGCTAAAGGAGGACAAACTGTTGTGCGGGTTTTGTTTATTAAACTAGCGAAAGAGAAGGAACAGATAGCTAGTCTTATATGAATTAATTTATTGGTTGTTCCCAGTACATACACAATTCTTACTACGCAAATTGACTTTCAGCAGTTTTTAATCTTTAATTTCTAAATATTTCTTCACTCTTGAAGTGGGTAGCAGCATTTCTATGCAAGTCATATTTCACTTCTACTGACTAAAATGATGTTTACACTGAAAAATCATTGAAACCATCAATGCAAAAATTAAGGACCACAATAGTTGAGAACGACTCTGTGTCTGCTAGGTGATTGGTCACTAATTACTGTATATTCACAGTTAGTAGAGGCGATAACGGGTGTTTTACAGCTAAGCGTAGATGAAGACATGCTAATTACCGTTTGCATGTTTTAGTAATTATTGAAAAGTTTTTGATAAAAATATGTACTTTGAAATAAGAAATAATATACACCCGAGTTACCAATATTTAGTATTCGATACTTGGACGTTGGATCGAGTACCTGATTAATTCGTTGACTTCCCTAGAAAATATATTATATATATCATAAAAGTCCTTGATTTCATTTATTGAAAGTCAGATAAATTGTAAAGTAATTTTTGCTAAATAAACATAATGAGATATTCTTAATTTTTTTTTCACTTACATACTTTGTAGAAAATTTTGCCAAGAGGCAGTTGTCAGGGGAATGGCAGAGACAATCTCCAGTTAAGAAAAAACCACCACCCTTCTGAAAATCCATTTATTGTGGACATTGTGACACAGGGTTCACCTGTCATCAGCATTAGAGACTTGTATTTTGTTCCATCTGGACCATACGTGTAATGAATCAAAACAATTTATTGAACCACAAGCACATTGTATATCTATGTAAGGCCTTCTATGTATGTTGCATTCTTATAATACTTAATTTACAAGACTTGGTTTCCTTTGTATTGAGTCAACTTAATACAGCAAAAACCAAAATCAATTGCGATATTTATTGTTTTCTATTACTCATTAGTGATCATTTTTGTGTGAAATTCTATTATTATTCATTTCTTGTCCCCACAAAATATCATATCTTACAAATTTAGTGTATAATTGCAACTTGCATTTCAATTTTTACTTGTTATAATTTACAAAAATAAATGTTAAAATGTTCATATTGCTATTGACTTCATATTCTCATGTCTCCTCTTCGAAAGGGAGACATATTTTCTATTCTTCTCCTTTGGTTTCAATACTACAATCTATCAAGATATTTAACCCCCCCCCCCCCTTAAGGTATGTCACTCGTCAGCTTCTTAGACAAGTTCATGTAGAACCTCTTACTTCAAAACTATTCATTATAATTCAATTTTTATAACATATTAAAATTTAACAATGTAAATTATTCAACTTTCAATGAAAAAAAATGTTCAAAAATTAACAAAGAGGCAAGATTTATGAGGGATTCTTTTCTGTGATGGAAGGATATTTAGCAAAAAATCCTGCAAATCTGCACATTTATTGCATAAATTATTGTGGAATTTAGTCTCACATACTTTTACTAGCGAAATATTTTCCGTTTTGATATGATACGAATATTCAATAAAGATCTCAATTTATATTTTAAGAACAAACTTTACACATTCCCTCAGCAAACTTTGCCGTGAAATAAAGATATGTTAAAGAAATCAAGATAAAATTTATATAATTTTTAACCTGAAAATCATGTTTTGACCAATATTTCAAAATTAACATCACTTATCCCATCTTTTTTCTTTTGTTATTTTAAAGTACTTGGTGCTTTTGACTGATCTGCACTTAAGTCATTATCATAAAAAGTTTGATACTAGAAAATATTTTATTGCTTATCTAACTTTTTAATACCCCAAATATGTTAATTTTTAGTGCAAAAAGGTCACATCATAATTTACGTGCATTAATTTGCAAGATTTTTTGTTCAATGATAAATATTATTCAAACTATTTAACGGGAAATAAGATAATATTTTTTGCCATCGTTACATTTGATAAAGTATGATAAAGGTTAAAGTAATTAACTAAAGACTTAAAATTTAAGTAGGTTGCACGGTGACCCCCTAATTTCTAGTTGAATATAGAAATAACATTAGCTTGATGCTAGTCTGCAGGTTCCTTTCCTTCTGCCAGTGAAAATGAAATATTAAAAATATGTGCAAGGTGTGGAGCAAATTCAGATGCATGTTGTGAAAGGATGCGAGGTGGTATTTCATCCGGGCATATCGCTTTACTAGGATATAATTTATCTACTAATTTTTGTGTGCCATTTACAGCTATGTGTATTTCTTGCATGAATGGATAATTTTCATTTAATTGTGCTTGTGTTCACGATCATTTTCAGGTGTGAAGACTGAATGGTATTGTTTATTAAGAATTTCCGCTTTCTGTTTAGAATCATCAATAAGCATCCCTTCAGATCTTCAAGGGGCTACTCATGAACTGTTTTTTCTTGCTATTGCTAATATAATTCCAAAAAGTTTTCTGTTTTGTAATATCCTAGCAGTACAGGAACATCGCGTTAGAGCGCTCGGCTTTCTAGTCAAGTCAAAAAACTTGCTTTCGATACCGATGGAGTTCTCACATCGCCCCCAAAAATTAATGTCCAAAAAATTCTTTTGAATTTATTTCTCTTGATCATCCATATTGACCCCACTTACTATCATTTCAACAAACAACTTAAATCTTCACCAGCTGAAGATGCTGCCATATTATAATGACTAAACATGGCTTAGTCGTTTACGAGACGAAGGTTTTTTTAAAAGATTTTTTCCCTTTAAATTCCCACGACAAATTCAATCCCCAATTGTTGATTTACCTTAGTCATCATTTGAACAATCTTGAGTCTACACCTAGGGACGCTTCCATATCATTTTGTCTGACATTGACTATGCTGTTCTTGAAAAGAAGATTTTTCATAAATATCCCTATGTATAACTTCCTCCATTGTGGACCGACCACAACCAGGGGGTCAAGACTTATCAAATATGAATTTACACTAAGAAGGTTTCCATATAAGTTTCAACTTTTTATGGCCCTGGGGTTCTTGAGAATATGATTTTAAAAAAACACCAATTTTTTTCCTTGAAAGAGGGTACTTCATTTGAAGAAATTTGACCCCCCCTCCCCCCCCCCC
>PRKT01001227.1:63737-79745 GCA_003671525.1 Saccostrea glomerata | reverse complement strand
TCGAACCTACCCCCCCCCCCCCTTTCCCTACGATTTAAAATATTTGACCGAGTTGAACCGACCGTGCCATTCAAAGAGAGGTCTCTTAGACACATGTAGAACACAGTTGAGGTTGTTTTTTTAGAGGTGAACAAGAAGCCTTTAGCCCCCCCCCCTTTGAAGTCGCCAGGAAATGGTAAAATATTGATGACTTAGCAAAATCAAAAGATCAGCAGTTATGTTCTCTCATAAACTGTATTCCTGAAACTATCACTGTCTCGGCTAAAATTTTCTGCAAATATGTTTGAATGATAAATAAAAAAGAAAAGATTTTTTTAAAAAGAGAACATGGAGAAAGAGTGTTCTTTTAGCCGAAATTTTAGACATTTTTATCAATATATTATTTATACATTCAAAAATAAATTTGATTTTATGCACAAGATGAATGTGATAGTATTTAATGAAGCATAATTAATGACGCCTAGATACGATGGACAATCCCTTGTTACATGGCATCATATCTGGTGTGTGAAATGTGTTTCAGTATAATTTGATTTATTTACAAATTGTTCATGTTTGTCGTGTTGATGTGGAGTTATTTTATAAATTCACGAATTTTGATACTTTACAATTCTGTTGTGTTGGGAATGAACATTAGGAAGATGCATGTACCTTCAACATAAGGTAAAATATAAAGCAAATCGAACGCCTTTTTGTGTGCAGATCATGAAATGTACTGAGCTCCACGGGTATTTGTTGTCCCGGGCGCATTAATCTTGAAGCCCAAATTCTTACTTGGCTAGTGCTACCTTTAGAAAACATGTGTATCTAGATGAAAGTTAACTCGGCAACATGCGCCATCCCATTCTTTATGTTTTATTAGGTGTTTACACCTCCTAAACCCGATTTCGCGGATTCAACGATACCCTAATATCGAGTATTATACGCGATTTCACGGATAATACCCGATTTCGAGTATCCTCTCCGACCTGTTAAAATAAAACTCCGAAATTTTTCCCAATATGTTGCTGAATTCATGATCATGTTTTTCACTTAGCTAAGACGTCTCAACCACTCAACTATGACGTCATGTAGCTTAAGATTGCATTTGGACTTTTTATTAGTAATAAATATATAGAAAACTACACATGTATTTACAAGGGGATAACAATATGTATTACAGAATGCATAATGGAAATACAAGACAAAAAATATCAATTAAGTATAAAATCATGACAATTTCTGAATGCCTGGATACCTATCGTTTTTTAACCTAAAACTCAGCTATGTTAAGGAAGGTCAGAGTTCACATTCCTTGTGCATCGTATTGGATGTTTAATTGTGACGTTATTGAAATTTAACTAGCTACAAAAATTAATTAACGACATGATCATGCGTAAATAACAACTTGAATTTATTTTTTTATCGATTATTTATAAATTCTGTAAAATTGCAATACTTGATAGTAATACAGTCGAGTAATTGAAGAAAGTCTTCGTCAATATGACGTCATCAGCCTTAACATCAAACAGCACAGCTGATCCAGAAGACTAGATTCACGAATTTAATAATTACAAGAATGCCTAAATAAATGTGATACCATGGGTAATTTTTAGACCTAATCATTTAAACTAAAAGAAAATAATTTATTAAATACAGTGTGTGAAGAATATGAATTTAAAATCCAGGCTTTTTGATATCATTGACAGCTGCTTCTTCAACAAAAATGGAACTCGTAAGTTTACTTACCTCGTCATTGGTCATTTGAAAAATTATTTTGTTAAAACAGATTCTGATTGCACACATAAGTACTCTGAAGTTGACATCAAGAAGATGCTTGAGTTTCTGATTGACAATATCTATGTGGTTTTTGGAGACCAGGTATTCCAACAATCTATTGGAATTCCCATGGGTACAAATTGCGCTCCGTTATTAGCAGACTTATTTTTATATTCATATGAAGCAGAATTTATGCAAAATCTTTTGCGTGAAAAGAAGAAAACACTTGCTGTGGCCTTCAACTCGACATTTAGATATATCGACGACGTATTGTCAATTAATAATGATAATTTCCATTCCTACGTCGACACGATATATCCTGGTGAGCTTGAGATAAAAGATACCACAGAGTCCGACACTTCTGCTTCATACTTGGATATTTTACTTGAAAAAGACACTAATGGTAATCTAACAACCAAGCTATATGATAAACGTGATGACTTTAACTTTTCTATCGTCAACTTCCCTTACTTATGCAGCAATATACCTTCATCACCTGCATACGGAGTATTTATATCTCAGTTGATTCGATACGCAAGAGCATGCTCTACGTATGAACAATTTCTTAAACGAGGTAAATTATTGACAAGCAAGTTGATGAAACAAGAATATCAACAGTCTCGTTTAAAGTCATCATTTCGTAAATTCTATGGTCGATACAATGACCTTGTCAGCAAATACAATTTATCATTGAATGAAATGCTGACTGACGTTTTTCATACCAATTGTTAGTCCATTATTTATACACTGAATTGACCACGGATTTTTTCCGTTATTTCCTGATTATGACAACGAGCACACGGCGGGTGTGACCGGTCGGCAGGGGATGCTCACTCCTCCATGGCACCTGATCCCACCTCTGATGTTTCGGAGGTCCGTGTTTGCTCTGCTCTTATTTTGTATATTTGTTTAATGGACGTTGAGATTGAATACTGTTCGTTATTTCCATATCCTTTTAGTAGCATTGGGGTTGCACAGATTCAAAGAATGTAGAGAATATCGCTAAAACGATAAGCGTATTCGTTATTTACATCAAAAGTGCAAGGGCATAGACTATTTTGTTTAAGCTGAAATTTGGAATATTTATTGCTTATATAGTGTGTGTTTTGAAAAGTGCTGGGAGCTGATCCTGGTTTACATAACATTAATTTTATCTAAAGCAAAATTTATGCGAAGTGGAAATTTTTAGCTATTATAAGAATTTCGGCAACATTTAAAGTACTTCGCAAACAGCACTGACTTGTTCCCAACACTTTTAGGGTAGAGGAAATAAACCTTTTTTAATGTGTAGCAATTTTTTTCTTGAAAAAAACAAGCGTATTGCCCTTGCACTATCCCCATTTCCTACATTCAGCTAAACAATTCTATTTTTATTCAAGTCATATGACAAACATCTGATGAGTGCAACATAACTGGTAATAACTACGGCCCAGTCCTATCCATTATTGATAGCAATATTAATTTTTTTACAAGTATTCAGTTGCTTTGTTACAATTTTTTAAGAAGTTTTTCATATTAAAACGGTACAAAGGTAACATTTTCTATATCGGTCCTTAACATAGTTGAGAATATATTTGTTGATCAATTTGCAATTAGAAAATGCATTGCTGATATTCCAATTTGATTTTTCTGAATATTGGCAATTTGACAATTTTCCCTATATAATATGATTTACTTTAATCTTTAACTTAAAAGAAATACAGTGAATAAATTTACATAACTTTGTGGATTTAGTGATATTTTTATAAGTATGTTTAATAACTTAACTGCTAATTTTATAAACCCGAGGATCGGGCAACTTTAAACCATATTCATATGAACTCCTTGATTATACTCCATACCGAAAACATTTAGCATGTTTAGTGAGGAACTATATTTTTTATAGAAGAAAAAAAAATCCTTTTTCGAAGTATTGAATACTCTTAATTTTTAATTTCTATTTCTACATACTGTCTGCAAGCAGAGAAATTTCGTGCAGTAAAACAATCTGGTCTTTAATAATTTATTAATTTCTATCGTCATATTTGGCAAATAAATTAGAAATATCGTGAAGGTCCTTGAAACAATAGCCCAATTTTAACTTAAAATTAGGACCTTTTTAGTCATATTTACAAACTAACACCAGAGACCCCCACTTTATATTCCATTTTCTTAATATATTAGATGATTGTAACCACTCTGCTTAAATTCTGAATTATATCATTACTCCCATATAATTTTATTGCTTTTTAAATTTTTGACAACAGAAAAAATAACATTCAATGAGAGCAGAAAAATCAAATAATTGACTATGTGAAGTAATTTTTTTAAAAACTTATTGTCAGAATGTATAATGTGACTAGTCAAGATGAAAACGACTGTGTTACATAAAATAATTCATTTGGAGAAAAATACGAAAGTAAACACTTGGAAAAATTGATTTATGTGTTAGACATAATTATAGTGCAAAAAGGTCATATTCATTGCTTTGTAGTGCTAGAAGCGAACTGACCTCCATTTTTGTTTCCATTTTTTTCAAATTTAAGAATCACAGAAGATTTGATCAAGTACCGATCCACTTCAATTCCCATTAAAATTCATAAAATTGTCAAAAAGTTTACAAACTTTGTCAAAATTTCATGAATATTTTTATTAGGCAGGAGGTGACACTGAATGGGGTTTCTTCAGATCCTTGAGTAGCGATCTATGTGAGCGGATCAAAGGATCTGATTTTAATCAGATTGCAGTAGAGATCATTGCGCCGTGTGATTAGATCACGAATTGACCTCTGACCTCCGACAAACTTCATACAGAATTGAAAATATTTGTTCTCTGTATGTTTATATATATAATGGAGAGACACCACAAGTGAATATATATATATATAGCTATGCATGTAGATTCTAAAAATATAATTGACGAAAAATTCTCATTACTTTTGATAACAGGAATCAACCTTTTTAAAGCCCCAGGGAGCACATTTGTGCTAGAATGACAAGTCCGAACCCTAAAAAATATTGAACGTTAATCAAAGACATCTGATTTTACTATAAATTCTGAACTTTTAAACACGTTTAGCTATAATTCCTTCTATTTTGAAAGAGCTGGAAAACTGTTATACATTGATTATTTTTTATGTAATGTAACTTCATTCCAATGCGTATTACACCTGTGTATTGAGTAAAAAGAAAAAAATTAAGCATAAGGAAATTGCTCCCAGTCCTTTTTTTATGTTAAGGAGTTTGTCTCAAAGTAAACATGAAAATTTTTACAGTGGAAAAATACCCATTAATTGTTGAAGTTTAACGATTTATGAAGTAGTAGATAAATGTTTTAATTTTAAACCTGTGGTGTTTTTTATTATAGAAAGTTTTATCTGAGATTCGGAAAGAAATGGTATTATGATTATGTTCAAAGTAGTAACCACAATTGTATAAATCTGAATATACTCACCTCCATGCAACAATTTCTTCTCTTCTGGTACGTCTTTGCATGTAAAAGAATGTTATAAATTTGTAGTTGATGAACGTAGTCACACAGATTTGAAACACATTTAAAATACAAAGAGATGTATATATAATCATAATGCCCTCAAAGATTCCCTAAAGAGATTACTGTAAAAAATAGAAGCAAAAAGGAATCAATATAAGTTCAATTACAACCAATGTTCAGTGTTCAAAGTAATTCAAAATGTTTAAGTATGTTCCAATAATTTTAAAATATCATGTGGCATGTTATAGGATTAGCTTCACATCTAAAGAACTTAAGCTTAACATTACACTGTTAATTTAAAGAATGGTAGAAAAGCAAAATATTCTTGACTAAAGATAGCGAACGATGAGAAACTCAGTGGGATAAAAAGTTCTTAATATTTCTAACCGTCATTACCTTTTCTTTTTCTTTCATAGCTCCTCAGATTCCAAACAATAATCGTGATTGTAATGGGTGGAAATAAAAAACCAAGCATAATTGGGATAAAATACTTTATCATGTTATTATCGTTTCCATTCACTGTAATTTCTACTGTTTGCGATTTCTTCTCTATCGCAGTTACTGTAGACAGACTCGTTGTTTCAAGAAACCTAAGAAGATATTTCGATTTAAAACAAAATTGTTACTATTTGGCTTAAAAAATTGAATCAATGCATGAAGTAACTAATATATTTCATAGCTGAAATAGAAATTAAATGATATATTCTGTCTGTCATTACACAAGAAAAATTGAATAAAGATTTATTTAAAGATAAATATTCTCTAAAAGAAAAAAAAACAATAATAGATGAAAAGAATTTTATTAAATCCTCCTTAACGAGACCCAATCTAGTTGGATATTACATAGGCAAAAGTGGCTCGCATGAACTTCATATGAAATTTGCACGAATATCGTGCGAATTCTTCGCATGAAAAGGAGACAAAAAGGACCACACATGATATTCACATGAAAATATCATGCGATTTTGACATGAAATTCGCACGAATATCATGTGAATAAAAATTCGAACGAAATTCATATGAATATTTTTGCTACTTTCTTTACAGATTTTCATATGAATTTCATGTGAATTTCATGTGAATATCATAATATTTTCATATCAAATCCATCTGATGTACCCAGTATATATTTTTGTAGTATATTGGACTTTCAATTCTTTTAATCCATTTGACGAAAAGTATTAGGAAATTCTAATACTTAGATCTGTATATGAATTTGTACTAATCATCAAGGTTTCACTGTTATTGATATTCAAAAAAATGCAATAAGTACAATCTCAAAATCTGGTCCAGCAAATGACTTAATGAGCTTTATCTAAATCTTAATTTGAATCTGCTTAATCTGAACACATGCAGATTTTGAGGAAGCACCACTATGATTATCCAAGGTATTCATTTGATGAACAAACAACTGGACACATTCTGTTTCTTAATCTTCTTTATTGAATGCTTCAATTCTTTTTAACATTCTCTGCTCAAGGGCCACCCATCTGTCTGGAGATTGTTTCATCTGCAAGAGAAAATAATTGTAATGACTACTGGGTACCGGTAAATGAAATACAGTCATAAATATTACAACTGCATTTCAAAAGTCAATATTTCCCTATTTATCAAAGTAACATAAAATATGAACAAATTTAGGTAAAACAATCTCATATCACCTCTAAGTTCAATTTGGTAAAAGGTTAAATTGATATTGCCTTCATTATAAATGATGTTTTAATATAGGATATCTATATTGTGTGATTTGATATTGGCTTTACCAAAGCGAGGCTTGCCGAGCGAATATACACCATTTCAACGAGTTGGATAAAGCCAATATCAAATTACACAATTATAGAGGTTCTATTTATCTCATGCGAATTTCGTTTTAACCAAACTTTGAGACTTCCCCTGCGAAACTACATGAATGGTTGCAATTCAAATTGATGACGTGTAACTTGATGACGTAGCACCGTTGATGTTTACATCCCTCGAAAGAAAGTAGATCGTGTTCAAAATTTAGAATTTTTGCTATCTGCATCTTTGAAAACATTATGTGACAATTGCTGGAGCTTTACATCAAACGAACTTTTGACTGAAAGTTGTAAGGGCCATGGGATCGTGAAAATGAACTCAATGGGCGATTGCAGTACAAAACATGTAGGGCTAGGGGTCTACTTAGATTCATTGTTGATCCATGGTAAGTTACACCTAAATTACTATGTAGGCATACGTAGTTTAATATAAGAAAGCATTATTGCAGATGTTTAAGGAATCTTATGACAACAAATTAAGTTCTCAGCTTTACTTTCTTCGAAAACGATTTAAAAGAGGGGGAAGGGGGTAACATGGATCTGTCTTCAAGTGTAGCCAATACAGGTTCCTTGATAAAATAAGACACTTCTGTGACATATACGAGTCTTTTGCTGACCTTTAACGATATTAATGCTCTTTATCATTCATTTTTTAGGACAATATTAGGGATCACAAATAAAAGTTTCAAATAAAATTTTGAAGCGATGGTTGGTGTCAAAACCGGAAGTGCTATTGATAAAGCATCTACCCGTTGATAAAGCATACGTTTATCCAACGGCCTGTATCACCAACACGTATGAGATAAAAAATTAAAAATCATACATCATATTAGATTATAATTAAATCAAAATCATGCATCATAAATCATAATTAAAAGTATAATTATAATGTTTCTTAAGTATAAAATTATTGACAAAAAATGAAAACAATTTTCCTGCAAATGACTTTAAACTTAAAAACAATCTTGTGTCAGGTATCTATTTAATTTTGAAATAATTGTCTCGGTTTCATTGACCTATATCTGATGATGCAATTTGTATCTGGTGCAAGGGAATTTAAAAGCAAAATTTGCCTACCATTGCATCTATGTTCCTTCTGAACGCACGCCAGAAATCTGTGGCTGTGTTATCTGGATTTTTTCTGAACAATGTGTGTTCATCAGCGAAAGCTCTCTGTAAAGCAAATAATAGAAATAAATCTAAAAAAATTATTAAGACTAGTCATGAATTTTATATCTTCAAAGATCAACTTTTTAAAGGAATAAGTTTTAATCTGTTTTATAATTTAAACGGTCATGGAAAAATTATGCACTAATTTTGCCTCTGTTATCAAAGGTTTATATTGTTTTTGTACTGTATGTCCTGATCTTTCTGTCTATTTAACCTTTAAACACATTAATTATGAGTAAGTGGGGCTATGGCTTCCTATTCATTCCACAGGTGTATTTCATGTGCCTAACAAGAACTTTTTTGGGGTACTATAAAATTTGACCTCTTGACCTTGATATTAGGGTTTGATCCACTTTTACAAAAAAAAATCCCCGAATTTTAACCTAGGCTATGATTTTGAACAGTTAGTGCTATCAATCTGATACTTCACATTATTTTGTAATCATTGTGACAAGACCCTTCAATGAGTTTTTTTTACCTTTAGGTCTTGACTCAAGAGTTTGACCCACTTTTAAAAAATATAATCTAGGCCATAACTTTTTAACACTTAATACTAAAGTTCTCATATTACACAGGTTTATTCCTTAGGACAAAACCATCCTTCAGATGCTAATAATTTTGACCTTTTGACCTTGACCTTTAAGTTTGCCTTGCATTTCAGGAACTTCAGCCCTCGCTTAAGATGCCATATAGGCATATATAAAGGCGTAAACATAGGATAAAATAATATATGCATGTATTAAGTTTATTTGCTGAGTACCTAGGAGCAGAAAAAGATGACTGTCTAAGAATTACTGCATTTTTGATATGTCTACTATAACATCAGAACCTATTACTGAGTACCAAGGGGCAATGTAATGTACAATTTTGGAAATGGAACTCTTTAATTCTCATCATAACTATACATGTACTTTACATGTACTTAATTCGTTTGCATTCTATTAAGAAGCACTATTACCATGCAAAATTCGGTTGATAATGGTTCAGTCAGTAATGGATAATTTGTTACTGATGACACACAACAACTGATGAAAAGAGAACCAATGGGTCTAAAAACAATCACAATAAATTGACACTTGCATCCCTCAAGTGTCCATATTAATGAAATTAAATTTCAATCCTTACCAATGCATAAGAGTCTTCTTGAAGTTGGTCTTCTCCTCTGAATCGGATGGTGATTATCACCAGAAATTCCTAAGAAGTCAGGTATACCCCTGCATTCGGGCCTTTATTGGCATTTACTCCACATTCTTCTCTTGTGTCACTTAAGCTGAAATGTATCATATTTTTGAGAATCTCACAAATTTGAGAACTTTTAATAAGCTGGTATTTTTAGGTCACCTGAGTAAACTCAGGTGACCTATTGCTATCTGTTTTCGTCCGTCGTCGATCTTCGTGCGTTAATATTTGAACATTTTAAGCTTCTCCTCTGAAACCACTGAACCAATTTCAACCAAATTTGGCATATAGCATATATGGGTGTAGGGGATCAAAAATCGTGAATTTCATGGTCCCTGCCTCCCTGGGGCCTGAGGGGTGGGGCAGAAACCAGTAAAATTAGTGCTATCTTTAAAAATCTTCTTCTTTACTCCTGGACATCAAGCAGGTAAACTGTTAGTATGATAGTAATCACCATTAAGTCCTCTACCAAAATTGTGAAATTCATGGGCCCAGGCAGTGCTAGGGCGGGGCTAAACAGGTTATATAGTGAAAATGCATTATTTCTTTCAAATTCTTCTTTTCTGTTTGTAGACATTAAATAACCTAACCAAGTGCATAGGTAAGTTGAAAATGACCGCCTTATCCAAAATTGTGAATTTCATGGCCTCGGGGTCGGGGTTCTAGTGCTAGGGCGGGGCTATATAGATTATATTGTAAAAAATGAATTATTTATTTGAAAATTTTCTTCTTTGCTCTTGAGTATTTAATAAACTAGCCAAGTACATAATCATGTTGAATAAAGTTAACTCTTCCAAAATTGTGAATTTCATGGCCCCTGGAATAGGGGTTCGGGTGTTAGGGCAGGGCTTTATTGAATATATAGTGAAAATGCATACATTCTTTAAAACTCTTCTTTTCTGCATCTGAGAATATAACCAATAAACTATGTACATAGTTATGAGGAGGAAGGATGCCTCTATGAGATTTTTGAATGTCAGAGTCCTTGGGTTAGAGATTCTTGTGTTGGGGGGGGGGGGGGCTCTGATGTTTATATAGTGAAAATGCTTGAATTCTTTGAAAATCTTTTCCTTTGTTATTAGGGTATAATGCCAATGATCTTAGTATATATATTTATGAAAAAAAAAACCTGCTTCTTCCAAAAATGTTTAATTTCCTGCCCCTTGGACAGAGATACTTTGAAGGGGGGGGTTAACATAATCTGAAATAATTAAATGCTTTGAAGTCTGCACTTTGATATTAATCAACAGCATGATGCAATAAAATTTTTAAAAATTTCCAAAATTTTGAAAGATGTGGCCCCAGGGTCAGTGGTTCCTGTGGGATGGGGAGGTCAACTGTGGACCCACCCTAACAGAAGAAGCTCTGATCAGGGGCCATGAAATTCACTAAAAGTGGAAATGCATTTTCTCTTTGTTACTCTGATCTATCTCTTGGTTTTAAGTAACCAAAATAAGCTTGCTGAGTGCATAATTATGATAAGCAATGGTGCCTCTTTCAAAATTGTGAATTTCATGGCCTCTAGTTTAAAACATGAATAAAATTCAATTGTTGGAAAGTTTTCACATAATACTCAGGTGACCTATAAGGCCCATGGGCCTCTTGTTATAATTGTACTTTTTTTTTATAACATGCATTTTATGTTTCGATCAACAATGCATGAAAATGAAATTTTTTACGACAAATTTTGACCAAATGCAGGATATGTTTGTGAAACACTGATGCCCCGGTATAACAACATAGCAAAGATTAAACTTTTCTTAAATGCAAATTTAATTAATAGGTACCAAAAGTAGGATATTCTCATTGCAAAGCAATTGTGAAAGAACTTTATTCGGTAATAACCAATATTTGCCCCCAATTCAAACTTTGATGGAGATATATTTGATTAAGTTCTTAAACAGGGGAGTATATGCTGACTTCAAAGCACTGAATATTTTCATAAGTAATGACGCCATATGTACGTAATGACGTCTCAAATATGACGTAAATTCCAGTTTTTATGAATTTTACAGAAAAATGTACATATTTCGTCGATATTTTGAGTAAACGTCACCGAGCACATGTGTGTTCAGGATCAATATTTTGATATAATGTGTAGAATGATAATATCAATGAAATATGTCAATATTGATCCTGAACAAACTTGCGCTCTATAAATTTTCAAGCTATAACTGTTGAAATTTTGTCCATTTTGTCCTCTTTCTGAAAAAGGATATAAAATCGGACTAGTTTGTGACGTCATAAAAACAAAAATTGTGAATACACTGTTTGACACTATAATATTTTCTGTTAATTTATATTTCCCATCCAATTTATTGAATTCAGCTCATTTCAGGAAGTTTTCAAAATTTGACTTTTGTGGGGGCAGATATATGCAATATACCGCATATACTTCTTTGATCGTATGAGGCCATTATAAAAGTTTTTTTTTTAATAAGTACAAAAAATCTCCAAGGTCCAGGTCTAAAGGCTAAGTCACTTGGTATCCAATGAAAGATCTTGCCACATAGAATTACTTATATTGAGTATGGAAGCCCTAACCCTTACCTTTCAGAAGTTATGGCAAAGGTTAATTTTTTTTAAAATTAGGTCAAACTCCATTGTCAAGGTCAAAGGGTCAAAGTTCTTGTTATCAAATATAAGGTCTTGTTACAAGAATTAAGTATGTAAAAAATATGAAAGCACTAGCCTTAACCCTTAGAAAGTTATGGTCAAAGCTTATTTTTTAATGTAGGTCAAAGTCAAAGGTCAAGGTCAAAGGGTCAAAGTTCTTGATATCCAATGAAGGGTCTTCTCACAAGGATTACATATATGAAGTATGAAAGTCGTATCCCTTACCATTCAAAAATTATGAGCAAGGTTTAAGTTTTTCACAGGTACAGAAATCTACTTGTTAAAGATCAACGGGTAAAGGTTGTTGGTATCCAATGAAAGGTCTTTCAATAAAAAATACACATCATGACATGTGAAGTATAAATGTCCTGGTTTCTACTGTTCTTAAGATATGACCAAAGTAAAAGTTTAAAATTTTCATGTAAAAGTGGGTCAAACTCAAAGGTCAGGGTGACGAGGTAAAATTTGGTGGTACCAAAAGAAAGGTCTTGTCAGAAGGAATACACATGTGAAATATGAACGTCATGGGTCCCCGAAACTTTGTTTACAAGGGCATTAATATGGCTAACTTAAGCTTCTAGCTCAGGTGAGAAAAATTCAAAGAAATATTACCAGCTTAGTCATAATTGTCCAAATTTTAAACAAGAGGCCCAGCGCAGTTATGATAGGGCTGTCCGAAGGCTTACAATGTCTTAAATTATACATTTTATTTTGAGCTAGATTTTAATTTCAGTATGTTATCTTTGTTTGAAATTGCAGTCAACTTGAGATAACAGTTTAATCAGGTATTATAATAAAGCATTTTTGTGATGTCAGATGACTGTGTTGATCACGTGACGGACATTTTTGATATTCTTAAATGTTGCACAAAAATCACATCGGCACAAGTGCAAAACACAATTACTGCGCAAAGTTTGTTACATAGATCAATTCATCGTAAACCATGGTACTTAAAAAGTGCTGGGGGCAGGTATAATTTTTCGTCTTAATAAAATATTTTACGAAAAATGAAAATTACCAAAGTAAGAAGGGGTATTTTCCACACTTTATCACGATTTATACAAAAACTGATAAATTACATACGATCCCCCAGCAAATTTTAGTTAGAAGACAAACTTCTCTTTTAGATTTACGCAAAATATTTTCAATCTATCCTTGTCTTTCACTTGTGCAGGTCCAATATAAACACGATTCATAAATTCAAACTCTGTCTACGGAAGTGTCAGGGGAGCGTTTCAAACATAATTTTTTGCTATCGCTTGAATATATGCATATCGGACAAGCAAAAGGAATAGAGATATTTAAATATCAAATTTTAAACATTAAAACAACACACACAAGCTTTAAAAAACAAACCATACTCTTGAATTAAACACAAATCCCCATAATAAATCTACATGCCGTGTAATAATTATGACACTTTCTCCGTCATGTCAGCTCAAGTATGCAGTGACTTGAAGTCATATTTTATTATGACGTCATATCTAGGTAGTTCAGAGAAGTTACTACAGTTTGAACAGTTTGATATTTTACGGGCAGCCTTATCCTAGCTGCGAGGGGTCACATCGCTCACCTGACAATATCAGCTAAGAAAACACACAAATCAGATCAGAATTGTAAAATTTACTGAAAAGGTGTGGTGGTGGGTCGACGGAGAAATTTGACACCTCATCATTTCCATCTCTACCCCAAAGGGTACTCATGATTTGAACAATTTTATATCTTCAATACATGAGGATGCTTACATGTCAATATGACTGTGAATATAGCTTTTCTGTTCCTGAGATTTTTATCTTAATTATCCTATGTAAAAAATTGATCCACCATTGAGATCCTTCCCTACCCTTGGACTCAGGTTATGAGTTAAACAAATTTAATTTTACAGTACCTGAGGATGATTTCATATGAGTTTAATCTTTTCTGTCCCTGATAATATGGATCTTGAGAATTGAGATTTTTTTTTAAAAAATTTTATTTATTCCAATGTAAAACTTTGATCAGTATTTTTTGCCCCATCCTTGCCCCAGAGATCATGATTTGAACAAACGTTAATCTAGTCACTACCTGAAGATGCTTCCCTATAAGTTTCAACTTTCTTGGTACAGTGTTTCTTGAGAATAAGATTTTTAAAAGAATTTTTCCTTTATATTTCTTAATATAAAACTTCGACTTATTGTGGTCCTGCCCTACCCCCAGGGGTCATGAATTGAAAAATGTAGAATCTGCAGTATCCAGGATGTTTCCACATAAGTTTCAGCTTTTCTGGCCCAGTAGTTCTTGAGAAGAATATTTCTAAAGAGTTTTCCTATATATTTCCATTTAAAACTTTGCTTCCCCATTGTGGCCCCGCCCTTTCCCATGGGGTCATGATTTGAACAATTTAGAATCTACATTACACTTAGTACAGTGTTTCTTAAGAAGATTTTTAAAGAATTTCTCTATATATTTGATTGGCCATTGTGGCCCCGCCCTTTCCCTGGGGTCATGATTTGAATAAACTTGAATCTACACTACCTGAGGATGTTTCCCTGTAAGTTTCATCTTTCCTGGCACAGTGGTACTTGAGAAGAAGATTTTTAAATCATACCATCAAGTGTTCACTATATCTGAATTATCTCCCCTTAAATAGGGCATATGGCCCTTCATTTGAATAAACTTGAATCCCCTTCACCTAAAGATACATTGTGCCAAGTGTGGTTGAATTTGGCCCAGGGGTTCTTGAGAAGTCGAAAAGGTGAAAAGTTAATGACAACAACAACGACGACAGACAGACAATGGACAAACTTTGATCAGAAAAGCTCACTTGAGCCTTCAGCTCAGGTGAGCTAACAAAAAATATAATAAAGTACTTACATGTACTTTTGACAATCAGGAAGATTTAGGAGTTAGGACTACCTTGGTACTTGAATTCTGATCCTTGTGATGACAAGTAACTGTGCCTACAGAGAAACTCAGAAAAGTCAGATAGTGTCTGTAGGTTCAATAACATTTACCTAGTTCTTTATCCCTTTGTCACTTCATTTTAAACATATATTCTTTAAATTAATGAAGATTACTAGTATATACATGTATCTATATTGAAGAAATGCAAAGATAAGCAAATCTAAGCTGAATGGTTAAGGTTTTGCTACATGTAATAACAAAATTGTTATACATGTAATAAAAAACAATATATACCTCAGGCTTTCCAAAAAGTATTTTTCTCATATTTTTTTAACCTGTTTACATGTATCATATTTATAATCTTTGAGAAGCTATCAGTGTGGTATAATGGAGTGCCATGCATACGTCTGCTTATTACCAGCATTATACCTGTAAGTATAGAATACAACATTTAATAAATATTTTCGAAACTTAAATATTTCGTAAATTGTGTACAGTACAACTCATTTTAGGGAAGTGACTAGGACTTTCTGTCTTGCAATCTAGATGTAAGTAATTAAGCCTCTTTATATCTGCATTTATTTTGGAATGCACACAGGTACTTGTTGACAGGATAGTGGGGTATTTTTTGTTGAGGGGTTGAAGGATTTTTCAAAGGGGGAGGGTATTATAATGTACTTTTTACAATTGCATGAAGTTCAATAACTCAATAGGATACAGGTGGAATATGGTTTTTAAAGGAGGAGATTGATTAAACTAGAAAACAGTATTTGTATTGGATTATCTGAAAAGTTTTTGAATATATTCAATATAAGAAAGGAAAATATTGATCTCAGAATCTGATAATCCTATTTTGTAAGGGGGTCATTTTGTATTCACGACCAAATTTCTTTATACATTACGACATTAGCTTTTCACTGAACATTTTCTATGGTAAAAACACAAACAAACAAAAATTTGGAACTTTCTTCTTATTCCTTCTAATCTTCTTTTTATTTTGTTTTGCAAATCCAAAGGATCGAGAGTTGCAACCCCCGTAGTTAGAATAATCTGTTTCTCGGGACAAGCTCTCAACAGGTCCGTAGGACATTAATTTTATCATTTTAACGATAAAACATTCTATCTACACCCCCCC
>PRKT01001227.1:36163-52627 GCA_003671525.1 Saccostrea glomerata | reverse complement strand
GCAATGGCATCTTAAACTCTGCCCAAATTTCATTTTTTGGATTTTTCTGAAATATGTCTATTTTTAGATACATGTTACTAAAAATAGCATTGAGATCCCACTCCAATTTTTTCATGAGGGGACACTACTAATACTGACGTTTGACGACACGCATATGATTTGAAAAATTTCCGTAGACAATTATTTTTATTTAACCTTAAATTTCTCAAAAAATGCCAAATTTTCCATTTTTCACATTTTGAGAAACTATGTTATTTTGCAGAACCGTTTTCTAAGAGTGGGGTCAATTCTGGCATAACTGGTTATATGCCCTGTATTCTTTAACAGTTGATGTTTTCTTATGATACAAAGATTTATATTTGAGTTCACTACATAAAGATAAAAATGCATTCATATTCCCTCAATTTTCATGTTTTTGTTTGGTCAAAAATGGCCGAAAATGGCCAAATTCAATGGATCCGTCTCCATGGCAACCGGGTGCACGTGGGAAACTTCTAACACCATATTTGCTGGTTTTGTACCAAGGTGCACCTTTGGTGCAAATTTCATCAAAATCGGAGATATGTCGTTTCCAAGATTTTTTGGTGCTTACAGAGAATGCATGTTAATTGCTTATTTCATCATCTGCCAGTTTGGGCCAGTTATATAAATTTTGTGATGTTGATCAAAATATATTTTAAAAAATCAATTCTTTAAAAGTCTTTCAATATATCTTCATTTTATTAATATGTGTTAGCTGAATGTTTAGACTTTGTTCAAAAATTTACTTGATGCCTAAAATTATAATTCCTACCATAAAACAGACAAGGAGTATTGGGGAGTAGGATGAACATTTTTTTCAATTAAGTGTGAGATAATTTTTCTGGCTTATACAAATGATACTATATGCCTGTATATATTTGTATATTCTTGTCTTTTAATAGTTAATTTTTTTCTATTTTCTCAGGTTATTGTTTATTTCTTCCTCAAATGGACTTAACTTCTCCCATAGTTTTATTCATTACATCTAATGAATAAGCAACCCTTTTCTGAAGAATGATACTGTAAGCTACAACAGAGACCTAAACAATGTCGCTGGCAATATGCAATAGCTACCACGGGTAGTTTAAAACCTGGGGGAGGAAAATAATTTACAGACAGATACTTTTTCGACGAATACATAATTATCTCACCAGCATGACATAGTGCAACAAAGTCGTCAGCATTTCACTTGTCCTTTGAACGGGTGAAACGTTTTGAATGGCACTCTTATCGATGAATTTACACTAAACCAAGCTATCATTTTAGATCTAGCTTTATTTACCCGCCGTTTCATCGTAAAACCGGAAGTGCGAGTTCGTAAATTTGAAATCTCGATCCCGACTCAAATTTGACATCGGAAAGATTTTTTTTTATTTCTGAAAATTCAAAACCTTAAGCGGAGGGTTTGTAAAACTGGTAATAAAACAAATCCTGGCCTTAAATATGTAACTAGATCATTAGAATATTAACCAGGAGCAAAGGATGCATTTTCACTAACTACTTATTTAGCTCCGCCCTAGCACTAGAACCCCTGACCCCAGGGCCATGAATTTCACAATTTTGGTAGAAGACTCATTGCTGATTACAATCATGCAAACAGTTTGACTGCTTGATGTCCAGGAGTAAAGGAGAAGATTTTTAAAGATTGCATTAATTTAAGTGGTTTTGGCCCCACCCCTCAGGCCCCAGGGGGGAAAGGGATCATGAAATTCACAATTTTTGTTTCCCTTCACACACAGATGCTTTATACAAAATTTGGTTGAAATTGGTTTAGCGGTTTCAGAGAAGAAACTGAAAATGTTCAAATGTTAACACACGACGGACGACGAACGACGGTCGACGGACGCCGACGAACAAGCACGGATGGCAATAGGTCACCTGAGCGCAATTTGAAGTCATTTTAATTGTGACGTAATTGTATTCAATTGTGACGGCAGTCCAGGTACTGTGACGTGCTTGAGTCGACGCTGCGTTAAAACGCATGCGCAGATCAACTAGATCGGGCCTCGTTAATCTAACATTTCTTACTGATTCATTCAAAATATCTTACCAATGTTTTAGTAAAAGTTTTTCCTATTACCTTATGTAAGGACAGTTGGGATCCTCAATATAACAACTGTTGTAAGTGTTTATCTTTAAACAGGCTTGATCTGTGGAAAAAAGGGTTTGTGATTTACATTCTCGTCTCTATCCACATCTATTATAAGCGTAAAATATGACATCAATAACTTTCAGTCAGCAATAAACAGTAAAAGAATGACATTGGCTAAATAAATGGATCCAAGAAAAAAATATCTATGTTTCTGCAACATTAACCATTCCTGATATCATCTGACCAAAAACTAAAGATAAAGCGAAAAGTTATCAGGTGGGGAAAAAAATCGGTTATAGAAAAAGAGGAAAAATGAAGGGTACATTTAACAGTGTGCTTTCAGAAATGCTCATCTGAAATAATTTTTCTTAATGATTTTCTGAAAAAATAAGATACAAGTTATTATGGGAGTAAACAATTTTTTTCAGAATTTTACACATTGATAAATTATGAAAAAAGAAAGGTCTGTTCATTTTTTTTTATTCCAATTCATGATTTTTTTAAATAATCAAATCATTTCTCTTTGAGGCCACCATACAATCCTGTATTTTGTACGGCATAGGAATACTTTATGCCACAAAGAAACGTAAACAAGATGAATGTCGAGAAAATCAAACTTAAATTTTCAAAACAATAAATAAAAAAAAAAACTTATAAAAACACATCGGTTGTTGTTATCAACAAATATCAAATTTCTTTTTTCTTTCACAACGATACCAATTGAGCTGATATGGAACGTCGAGAAAATGACAGAATGATCAGCATTTTTTTTTAATTCCCACTCATGATCCGACAATGACATAAACAAAATATTTCCTTTTGTGAGTTTTGTTTGTCGCCTGTTTTGCTTTTTTTTTTAATTTACGTTTCTTGTAATCATAATTTACCTAAAATCGATTTAACAGACTAGAAGTATTTGTTTTCATTGTTTTTACAATAGCATAGAAGCTAGGTCAAGAAAGTAGTTCTGATTGAAAAATCTATCGATGTGTTAACTTTTTCTTGAATTTATTCCAATCCAGATGGAATCAATAAATATAATTAAGATTGGAATTATATGTTTTTGAATGTAAAGAGAAAAACCTAGCAATATAAATCAATAAATTCTTTGTTTGCCCTCTCCTGACCGACTAACTAAAATTGGCCGAATATAAACTTTTCTTTTTCCATTCCAGGACAAGATATTTTTACTTTTAAATTCTTCTCATCTTGTCAACAAATATGCTGAAATTTTATGGCGTGACCAGTCGGCAAGGGATGCTCACTCCTACATGGCACTTGATCCCCTGAGTAAGGAGAGGGCAATCAAACAAATTTTAAATATGACCTAAATGATAATATTAAAAGAAAGATGTTTTAAATATACAGCTCCGCGCCCTTATTAAGATCACTTGGTTTTTCGCACAAATTAAGCTCACTTTCTTCTTGCAAGAAAACTGAATATTATCGAACTTCAGTACAAGTCATAATGTAAACTAACTTGTCAATGTTCCTCTAGAACTTGGTGTTGCGGATACCCGCCATTACTAACAGGAAGTGGCACTCTCTAATGTCCCCGGTAGATAAGTGAGGGAAGGTTAGACTAATTGATGCAATGAACTATAACAAACTCCCCTTCTTTAACTTTAAAGAAATGTTCATATTCAAAAGTTTTTTTTCTTTTTTTTCTTCTTTTATAATTCAAACAAACTGCAAACGATAACGCATTTGCACTATTTACATGTCCTCTTCAAACATAGCTATTTTTTCAAGGGTGTCGACTCCGGAGCACTCTGCTGTAGTGCTTTGAGCAGATTAAGACTTGACGCTCCCTTCTTTGTCAGACAATCCGCAAGTTGTTCTTTGCTATTAATCCATTTCACTGCCTGAATCTGTTCCTGTTGCATCAACTCTCTGATGCTGCTTATCTCAAGTCGAAGTCGTTTTTCTGTCACTTGTTTAGTTGAATTGATTGCATCCTTCAATGAATGACAGTCCGTCAGGCACACAATTGGTAACCTCTTGGGTTCAGCTTTTCCATACAAAAGTTCGGTGTACAGCGAGGCCAGAAAAATTCCATTGTCAATTGCCTCTGCCATTGCCAAAGTTTCTGAAGCTAGGGTACTTCTTGCAACTCTTCGAATTCTTTTCGACTGCCATGCTAATGGTGAAAATTGTCCATTTTCTCCAGCTAGTGCAATAAAATGACCTCCCTGAGACCCTCCATCTGGTAAGTACCCAAGAAAAGAGTCACTAAAGACGACGAGTCTGACTGTGTTTTCTGGTCCAATTTTGGGAAACTTCAACAATACTGATTCTGACTTAATGTTTTTGATAATCTTATTGGCATCCACTAACATCTGCACGTTTGCTTTCTTTAGAGACGACGCAAGGTTCGAAGCATCAAAAATCACATCAGGTCGACTTTGCCTGGCAATCCATAGAATTTGTCCAATCTTAGATTGAAGGATTTCTTTTTCCATGAGAGTGAGCCCTAATTCCTTGTCTATGGGTATGAACTGTAGGTTGTTTTGATACTTTTTTCTGACTAAGCTGGATCGTTTCTTTGTGTCTTGACAGTTCTATTCCAACATAAGGTAAAGATCCATTTTCTTCATGATCTTCTTTTCCCACATAGAATGTTGATCTTATTTGACGGATTACAGTATTTTCAAATTCACTGGATCCTCCCCAATGAAAGTCATCAACATGGCATGCTAGCACTCCTTCTACTTTCCTCTCTTTCTTCTTCCAGAAAAAGAACGCAGGATCCACTTTCGAAACTTCAACACCACTCATACTCAGAACATCTTTGATCCTTTTATACCAGTTGAGAGATGCATCGGAAAGTCCATATACACATTTTTGTAGTTGCCATACGATACCAGAGCAATTGGCTTCAGGGGGTGGTCTCACATATATCTCTCGTTCAATTTCCGATCCTTGTAAAAAGGCAGTTTTGATGTCCATAGTATGCAAATTCCAATTCCTCTGTGATATTATAGCTAGTACTAGTCGAAGTGAATCTGAGCCACAGGTTGGTGAATCCTTAGGTATGTCGTCCTTGTCCGCCTCTTCAAAACCTCTGGCTACTAGTCTTGCTTTTTGAATTGTTCCTTCTGTTGTATCCTTCAAACTACAAATCCATCTTGTCGAGATGCACTTTTGTCCAATATCTTTTCTTACAATGTACATATTATTGGTTTTCCATGAGTCAAGTTCTTTCTCTTTAGCTTCTTTGAATTTCACATCTGTAAGAACCATCACATTGTCCTCTTGTGTAATGTCATTGTCCTCTTCTGAACCCTGAACGTCTGTTTCCAATGTTTTAAGTTCCTGTACTTTAATAAGATCAACAGAAATTTCTGCATCCTTTTGTGACTCAGGTTCCATGAATTTCAAGTTAAACCAGTTTCTCTTTGTTCCTGTTGCCTTGCCTGCACGTCCAAGTACTTTTGCTACACATTTTTCACCAGTATCTGCATTTTCATACTGTACAATTTGATCCTTTGAAATTTTTATGGAGTCACTGAAGTCATTTATACGACTATTTTTGTCCGTTTCCTCAGCTTTACTGCATGCAGAGTCTTCACTTTAAAGTGATTATTTAACTGTTCCTTCTCTTCTTTTTCATCCTCTGATTGACTTTCCTGTACATTCCTAGGAACTGACTGGCTTTCACTTCTATCTGTATTAACTTTGGTCAGTCTACATTGGTGCACTCTTACACATATTCCGCCATGTCTGACAAAAACTACTGCACGGTCTTGTCCAATTACCACGCCTGGACCCCTCCATTCCCTGCTGTATGGTCTCTTCTAATACACTTTATCTCCAGTCTTAAAAGTGTTTCCACTTGGACGAACCTGTTTTCTTAGTGCTCTTCGAATCCTCTCTGAACATTCACTCTCGGTAAATGCCGTTCTGGCTGAGTGTAAAGCTTCAATGTGTTTTCCTACCAATGCACTCATGGTAGTCCCCTCGAGGGCTGGTACTTTGTCTGTCAAAACACTGGGAAGGCGTGGACTACTTCCAAACACTAACTGGTGAGAGCTGAATCCATGTACATTGTTCAAAGCATTCTTTGCTATGAGCGCCCAGCTAAGAGCTGTATCCCAATCACAGTAGTTGTCTGCTTTTACTTTGTGTAGAATTTCTGTGAGTGTCTGATTGTGTCTCTCAATCAAGCCGTTGCTCCATGGACTGTAAGCAGCTGTTGTCTTTATTTCTATGTTGAAATTTTCAGCCATATCCCGCACCTCCTCATTGTTAAACTCACCACCATTGTCACTGTAGAGGCATTTTGGAGGTCCTTACACTGCTATCCAAAGTTTAAGAAAATTTTGAACTAATTCAGAGGACTTCTTCGACTTCATAATGCTTCCAGCACTGAATCTAGTAAACTCATCAATAATGTGTAAATACCATGCCCCATGCTCTAGTTCATGTAGATCAACAGCCACCATTTTATTGAATTCAGTCGCTAGAGGAAGTCCAACCACTGGCCTTGGTGAAGGTCTTTTGTTGATCAAACAAACGTCACAAGAGTCACATACAGTACGCAGCAAGTTCAATGTTTCCTTGTCTGTTGTTCCTGCATTTCTCAGCAACTGTGCTAGGCGTTCACTACTGGCATGTCCAAACTGCTTGTGAAGTTTAGTTAGTATCTTTTCCTTTTCTGCAGGGCTTAAGTCTTGTGCTA
This sequence comes from Saccostrea glomerata, assembly GCA_003671525.1. NCBI lineage: Eukaryota > Metazoa > Mollusca > Bivalvia > Ostreida > Ostreidae > Saccostrea > Saccostrea glomerata. The sequence goes on along the minus strand of PRKT01001227.1, from coordinate 45,833 downwards.
CTTCTAACACTTCCTCAGATCTTACTGCAGCGTTCACTCCTTTAACACCAGTATCCAAAATCTTCACACAATAGTGCCCACTTGATGTAAATTCTAGCTCAATCGGTTGATTAAACATGGATATTTTGTCGTTTTTCAAGTCTAGAATGGCTCCTGCTTTCTTGAGTGATGGTTTGCTCAACAGGAGTGGAATATCAGCTTTATCTCGTGTCAATTTTACAATGAATGGTGCCTATCACAGCAGGTATAGAAGCACTTTGGAAAGAATACACAATTTTTCCATCCGCAAATTTGTATGCCCGATGACTTGGTGTGGTCGAAATCTTCTTGCCCATTTCTTCACAGAATCTGTTAAATCACTTCTCATCACATATGTCCGAGTGCAAGCTGTATCTATTATTGCAGTTCCGGTTGATTCAAGGACAAAAATTTGCGGAGGGTTGTTCTTTGGTAAGAAGTGTCAGGTTACAATCCTCCACTGTGTCCGCATTGTGTTCCGTTATTTTCACTGATTTCTTTTCCGGACAGTCCTTAGCCCAATGGAATACACTTTGACAGATTGCACATTTTGTTCGCTTTCCAAACTTATTCAAAGGATTTGTACCTTGCTGTTTTCCTTTTGTGTCTGCACTGTATCCACCTTTTCTCTGTTGGGTATAGAAAATCGGCTCCTGTTTTACAGTTAAACTTGTGCTTACATTACTTTCTGTTCCAACACATTCCCCAAAGATCCTCTGAAGGGCCGATTTCATGGTTTTATATTTCAGATCACTAGCAGCTGTTAATGCAAGCTGTTTTTTCTCTGATGAAAGTCCTGCATTGTCCAAAAGTTTGAACGCTAAAACTGCTTCTGGAAGTGCCATCTCATACTTCTTGGCTGTATTGTAAAGTTTATCAAATTCAATGATGTACTCTGACATTGACTTACTCTCTGATTTCCTAAAAGAGTCGAAGATCTTATAAGCTTCATAGGCTTTGTCCTTATCATCACGTAAAAATACCTTGTCCAAGTGTTCCATCAACTTTTTCATACCGTCTTTGTCTGCAAGATCTTCTGCTGGAAGTTCCATCGCCGTTTCTCTTACGTTTCCGGTCAGAGAGAGTGAAACTGCTAACGCTTGCTTCTCCGCTTTGAGTTCTGTAACTAACCGCCATACTTCTACTTCATTCTTCCATGTTTTGTACATCATGTTTTTCTGATCAAACATGGGTGAATTCTTAAAATTATTAGCCGTTGCCATTATTTTGTGTTTCTTTGTTTCCTGCACGCTCTGCTACCATGTAAACATATTTGTAAATGTTCCTCTAGAACTTGGTGTTGCGGGTACCCGCCATTACTAACAGGAAGTGGAACTCTCTAATGTCCCCGGTAGATAAGTGAGGGAAGGTTAGACTAACTGATGCAAAGAACTATAACAATAACCCTTATATGTGTAAAATATCTCATATCAAGGGTACATATTTTTTAAAAACATTATCTTAAGTTTGCAAAGTTTACATTTTAAAGCGGACCTTATTAATTCATGGAATGTTGTAACATCTGTTTTATTCTGCCATAGCAATTTAAAAATTAAACCAATAGAGCTTTCTTCGATACTATTAAGTTGAAAATTTCGAATTGACTTCTAAAGGGCCTTTCACAATTGGCACACGAGCAGAGGCGAGAAAATATTCATGCAACCGAGAAATTTTATTAGGATAGTAAACTGTTGCTGAAATAATCGCATACGAAAAAATATTCGTTCGAAATTCGCACGATCTAAAGCATTGCGCATTAAATCTTATATATATTTTGCGTCTATATGCAACTGTTGTACAATGAAAGCGAGTGTTGTAAGATAATGCTAAAGGGTCGCTGGAGTTATCAGGTGAGCAGACGATTGAACGTGCATCAAAACAATTGGATGTAAGGCGCTCGTGCAATTATGCGTTTCATGGGACGAATGATCGTGCGAGTGAGAAGGGGAATAGCCATGATGATGATCTTGACCCGGTCTGTATCTGACCCGGTCTGTATCTTGCTGCATCGTGCCCAGCATGCATCATCAGCAGTGTGCAAGGATGCCAAAAGTTTTCTCCGCCGCACGTCGAGCCCTGGACAGATGATAGTTGAAGATTCTTTCTTCGTTAGTCATGTTGCGGTTGGAGTAGGGCTTCATCATCCAAAACCTGAGGGGAAATGTCTCCTACAATAAATACGGGATGGTTCTGTCATCATGTAGCAGGGGCTATGGAAATGTCATTTTCCAGTCCATTTCTCAGTAAGCCATGATTGAAGATCTTGGCGTCTAATGAGGAGCCTGAGTACTAACGTCGGCCAAGATAAACTTGTAAGCGGCGTCGACTAAGGCCAAGAGTATGATGCTGAAAAACCCTTTGTAGCTGTAGTAGAGGGTACCAGACCGACGTTGGTTTCCTATGGCAATATGTTTTCCGTCCAGGGCTCCGCATGTGTGTTGGAAATTCCATCTTTCACCATATTTATGTGCCACTTCTCGCAACTGGGTTATTTGGAAAGGCAAACACTTCGTCTTCATACTCGTCAATGATGGCATGACACACCTCTGGGATTAACAACGATATGGCGTTGTGGGCAACCCGGAAGGAATACTGTCTCTATATACCTGTCCCAGGTTCTAGTGGCCGTCTGTAACGTTCTCTTTTCTGGATTCTTGGATTCTTGCAGTAGCTCGTAAAACATGACTGGTGGCATTCTCATATAGTTCAAAAAGTCCCCCTAGCATTCTCTCTCTATCTCCGTCATCAATGTTTCATACTGGCTAAATAACTGGCTTGACCCATCAACGTCTTCTATGTCTTTCTATTTTTTGTCGACGTCGAAGAAGTAACGCCTGCACGACCATATATGTCTTTGCTGGAGTACTTGGAGTCGTATTCGGAGATTCAGTATACCAAGCAGACAGCGAGGAGGTATTAGTGAAGCAGCATCCAAGATTAGGTCAATTATGGTCAGAAACAGAGATGCTTATACAGGGTTTACATATACTAGTAGCAAAGCACAGAAAATTGAAGATGATAAATCGTGCATAGTAAAACATTGCAATATTACATGAGACACGTTGAGCAACAGTCTCATGGTCGCACAACACACGCATATACAGCTGCGATTCATCTTACGACCTTTAAAAATCGTGCATCACTCTTGCAAGTACATAAAATGGTGCAAGACGCTCGTACTAATATTAAATGTGGATCGTATTGGCCGCTTCTGAGTAATGTGCTTGTCGACTATTTTGAGGAGACTTGATGCGATCACTAAAACGCATACAAAGAATGCAAAGCATCGTGCAACGTATGCGAGAGTCCGGCGAGAGCTCGTGCGAAGCTAAAATTTTTTGATCGCAAAGTGGTGTAAAGTGCTCCTGTGCAAATTGTGAAAGGGCCTTAAAGAGAAGAGTTTTCTACTAAGCGATATGCTCATTTTCCATTCTCGTTATATAGCGACGAAAAATGACACTGCTGCATTAGGTAGTTATGCCAAAGGATAGGATAATAAAGCATTGTTTATATTTTAAAATAGTAAATTGTTACTATTGAAAAAAAATATTCTTTTACATTTACGGTCTAAAACTTTGACATTTTTCGTTTGGACGTATCTTTCATTATTCTAGATTTCAGAAAGTAACTCTGAAAAAATGCCAGCTTTTTAACAGCTTTTTAACATGGAAATGAATCGAACAGATGAGAAATGCTGCTTTCATCTTACGCTTGAGAGTCATGTTATGCACAGGAAATACATAAATTACATAAGCTGCACGGTTTTTAGGTCTAGGTAAGGCAAAGGACTGGTGTATAAAGAACGGATACGGCTGCATTTGAAACCACGAAGAACCATTGGAAACTGTCAAAATCTATCTGCCAAGAGCATATTAAAATCTTTCCAATTATATGTGTGGATTATGTTTTAAGGTAGTGAAATGAATTTAAAATTAAGTTAGAAGTCTTCTCTAAAATACATTTTGTTGTCTAGTTACAGAATTTTGCATTATATCGATGTAACGTTAATTTGTGCGAAAAACCAAGTGAGATTAAAAAAAAATTGAGTCAAATGTTGACTGACGTTTTTCATATCAATTGTTAGTCCATTACTTACACATTGTATTAACGACGGATTTTTCCGTTATTTCGGAATCCGATCATGACAAGGAACATACGAGGGGTGAGCGATCGGCAGGGAATGCTCACTCCTAATGGCACCTGATCCCGCTTCTTAAGTTTTGAATGTCAGTGTTTACTCTGCTCCTATTGTATTGTTAAATGGACTTCTGAGCTTTAAAACTGTTTGTTATCTTCATATATTTCATGTTTATTGAGTATCAGTTCACTTCAAGCAACAATAATTTAATTCTGGGTGTAACGCTGTATTTGATTGGATAAAAAATTTACTTCATATCGTATAAAATGGGTTGCCTACGTCACAATGACTTGCGTCAAAAACGTATCAATCCGCCTGACGTTACATTAAAATTTTGTACAAATTGAAGTCAATTTGTTAGAACAATCATCTTTTTTTCTTATATCAAATGATTGAAAATTAAATTATAAGCAATAAATGTAATAGCTTCGCGGTTTATAAAGCGTAAACTGCCCCGACCTAGTTTATACCGTATAAAATGGGAAGCTATTAAATTCATTCCTTAAATAAGAGTATTCACATTAGAATAAACCTTCTAGAATATACTTACAATTGTACATTTTTTTCGGAAAATAATTTGCAGTTGGACAGCCACTGTTGAAGTTACGACAAGGGTAGTTGTTCAAAGTATCCTTGTAGAGTACCATACAGTTACCTGTGGATATTGTAGTATACATGATCATAAATTGGATTATTTTATAAACTTGTTTATTAACAAGGCTTAAGATTTTACATCATTGACATGTACTTCCATTAGAAACATAATTTTTAATTTATTTACCTGCTTCAACCAAACCACTTATTGCATCATAACAGAATTCTACAAGCCCAGAAAGATTGGAGAGGGGTAGGCAGTGATACACATTGATCGACTCCCTGACATCAGAACAGTTCAGTCTGAGTGTGGCGGCCTCGACTTCAGATTCATTTCCGGGACAGATGTCTACAGGCCATGAAGTAAGCTGAAGAATGAAAATAATAAAAGTCATGAAATAGTACTGAAAGACGGGCTCAAAAAACCCTTTATGCCAGGTTTCACACATTTCCTTACTGAACTGTGAAAACATCTGCATCAATTGTTTAAAGTGTTTTCATACGAATTTTATCTTCGTATAAACATAAAACAAGAGGCCCATGGACCACATCGCTCACCTGAGTCACTTGGGTGATGCAGATCTTTACCAGATTCCCCATCTTGCTATACCTATCATGCCCAAAAACCCCCTTCCCTTTTTTATTTTATAACTTTAGAATCTACACTACTCAAGGATGCTTCCACATAAGTTTCAGCTTTCCTGGCCCAGTGGTTCTTGAGAAGAAGATTTTTAAAGATGTGTTCTATATTTTTCTATGTAAAACTTTGAATTCCCTATTGTGGCCCCGCCCACCCCCAGGGGTCATGATTTCAACAATTTAATATCTACAATACCCAAGGATGCTTCCACATAAGTTTCAGCTTTCCTGGCCCAGAGGTTCTTGAAAAGACGATTTTTAAAGATTTGTTCTATATATTTCTATGTAAAACTTGGATTCCTTATTGTGGCGCCGCCCTACCACTGGCTGTCATGATTTTTAAAATTTAATATCTACACTACCCAAGGATGCTTCCACATAAGTTTCAGCTTTCCTGGCCCAGTGGTTCTTGAGAAGAAGATTTTTAAAGATTTGTTCTAAATATTTCTATGTAAAACTTGGATTCCCTATTGTGGCGCCGCCCTACCCCCAGGGGTCATGCTTCTTACAATTTAATATCTACACTACCCAAGGATGCTCCCACATAAGTTTCAGCTTTCCTGGCCCATTGGTTCTTGAGAAGAAGATTTTTAAAGATTTGTTCTTTATATTTCTATGTAAAACTTGGATTCCCTATTGTGGCCCCGCCCTACCCCCAGGGGTCATGATTTTAACAATTTAATATCTTCACTACTCAAGGATGCTCCCACATAAGTTTCAGCTTTCCTGGCCCAGTGGTTCTTGAGAAGAAGATTTTTAAAGATTTGTTCTATATGTTTCTATGTAAAACTTGGATTCCCTATTGTGGCCCCGCCCTACCCCCGGGGGTCACGATTTTAACAATTTAATATCTACACTACCCAAGGATGCTCCCACATAAGTTTCAGCTTTCCTGGCCTGGTGGTTCTTGAGAAGAAGATTTTTTAGTGACCCCACCCTATTTTTGCCTTTTCTTGATTATCTCCCCTTGTAAGGGGACTTGGCCCTTCATTTTAAAAATTTAAACTTCCCTTCAACTAAGGATGCTTTGTACCAGGTTTGGTTAAAATTGGCCCATTGGTTCTAGAGAAGAAGTCGAAAATGTGAAAAGTTTACAGACGGACGGACGGACGGACGGACGACGGACAAAATGTGATCAGAAAAGCTCACTTGAGCCTTCGGCTCAGGTGAGCTAAAAAACTTGAAACAATTCTCTTAAAGATTTCCATTAACTTTGAAGTAGGAAATTCAGTGATTACTAAGTCAAGAAAACTTTTCGAAAGGTCCTTATTTCACCGTGTCCTAATAAATATATTTCCGGAAGTAAAGAACAAAGGATGCTTTTTCAGTCGTTATCCTATGATGCTTTGTTGTTTGTTTATTAGTCAAGTGTGATTTACAATTGATTTTTTCTTGTTTAAAATTTTTATGTGATTCATTAATTTAAGCAAAAAACTTCATATAAATCTCTTCAATTTGATACAATGTATGTATCATGTGTATTGTGATCAAAACGATTTTTGCACTCTTTCATTTAGCGTAGATTTAATTTAAATTGATTTTTGAGGCCTCGACGTACAGTAAACTAATAGAAGTGTCAAGTGATCCCATGTCAAAATGATTTTGAAGGAATTAATGAGTTTTATTACTACTCGCAATTAAAATATCTGGCATAGCACAAGTTGTGCCACGTCATGATATCCTATTGACTTGTTTTCTATATACTAAAAAAGGACTTTTTAGAGTTCGTTGAAGTTATATACAGTATCAACGGCGGTATATATAATAAAACCTCGTATGGTTCAATTTGATAACTTATGTACCCAAAAGCCTTGTATGTATCTGCATTTTTAGGCACATCCTCATCATGCTCCTTAACATCGTTCTACTTACACTTTCGTTTTGAAATATCTGTACAAAAAATAGCGTCCAGAAAAATACTAGAGACAAATCTCTCCATACTCCTAAAGCCATACTGTTAATCCAAAGCTACAGTAAAGAGGAAAATATTGATTATTATCATTACTATTCCTTTTTAAAAAGAAAATGCTTGCAAATTGTATCTAATCGTTTAAAATGTTATGTTTAGAGTTACGATTTGCTTTATCATTAAAACAATCAAAATTAAACAAACATCATACGATACATTAATTTCATAAAAGAAATGGTTTTAATTTTGCATTAAGTTGTCTGTTTCCACTACAGATACACTTACCAGTTTTTCTTTTACACTTTACAAACGCCCCTGAAAAGGCGCCCGTAGTTCAAAACGAAAGTAGGTTTTTTCTTTTCGAATCGCAGTACTGGTAGTACTTAAAGTCGACGAAAACCAATATCCTTATAATAAGAGCTTCATATTCTTTAATTTAAACCTCGAGAAAGGCGCATTGTTCGATTTATTTATAATACCCGCGCGTGAAAAGCAAGATGGTATATAGTTATCGGTATGTCCGTTCGTCTGTCTGTTACGCTTTGGGGTACCTATCTCTTATCCACAACTCCTGTCATATACCACTGAATGAAATTTGATGACTTTCACAGAATTTTCATTACAAACTGCCATTGTGCATTTACTATTTTACTTTTAAATCCGACACATATTTTGGGTTTTCTATATCAAAACATGGACACTACCATGATCAGGCGCGGATCCGGAAATTTTTTCCAGGGGGGGGGGGGGGGGGGGGGGGGGGGGTCCACCCAGTCCAAAAAAAAATTCCAATCCCAGAAATTTCTTGACAAGCAAAAAGAAACAACAACAACAAAAAAACAAAAAACCGGTAACTTGCCCAAACGTAACAAACCTATTGGGGGGTAGGCTATGACTTCTATTGCCTCCATTCTTTCACTTTTCATACCCATTTCACACATATTCATGTTCATCAGGGGGGTCAGCGTTTTCCAGGGGGGGGGTTCCAATGTGACTTTTCTCTTGCTTTAGTATATACATTTTTTAACCGTCGAAATTCCAGGGGGGGGGGGGGTCCTGACCCCCCAGACCCCCCTCTAGATCCGCGCATGGTCATAATCATATGGGAGGCGGATATATATACTCCGTATGCAGGTGATGAAGATGAAGATCCTACATAAGACGTAAAACTGTCATTCTTTTTATAGATTGCGTGTTATTTCTTGCTTCCACTGAGGTGTTTAAACAACAACAAATACGTGACTGTAGATAATTTCTTTATTTTTTTTTACAATTTCAACTAAACCAGTATACACTTTAAAAAAATGATTAATTATTCGGGAAAAAAACGTATAAATCTTTTTCTAAACCAGAAGTCTCTGTCGAGACTGAAGCTCTACTGGTTTGTACTTATAGCAAAGGAAGAGAAAAGTACTGAAGCAGTTGGAAATTGAAACTTTTCAACAGCAATAAATATAATAATGATCCTTGATTAAGTCTCTTTATGTTCTTAGTGTATACTTGCCACATTATATTATAATCAGTCTGAGACTAAAACTGTAGTAAGAGAAGCATTTTGAGAGTATTTAACAGAAATGTCTATTTTTAGTAACCATGGCAACTTCATTCATTGAAGTGAAAAACTGATATACAGAATTATGTACCTTAGTGTAGTCTACTTGTGTGCCAAGTTATATTGAAATAAGACCAAAACTGTAGGAGGTGTAGCATTTTTTTAAGAATTTCACAGAATTTTCTATTTTTAGTAACAACAGCAACACCGTTCATTGAAATCAAAAACCGATACACAGAATTATGTATCTTAGTGTAGTCTACTTGTGTGCCAAGTTATAATGAAATCAGATCAAAACTGTAGTAAGAGAAGCATTTTGAAAGAATTTCACAGAAATTTCTATTTTTAGTAACCACGACAACACCATTCATCGAAACCAAAAACCGATAAAGAGAATTATGTATCTTAGTTTAGTCTACTTGTGTGCCAATTTATATTGAAATCAGACCAAAACTGTAGGAGGAGTAGCATTTTGAAAGAATTTCATAGAAATTTCTATTTTTAGTAACCACGGCAACACCGTTCATCGAAATCAAACACCGATACACAGAATTATGTATCTTAGTGTAGACTACTTGTTTGCCATGTTATATTGAAATCAGACCAAAACTGTAGGAGGAGTAGCATTTTGAAAGAATTTCATAGAAATTTCTATTTTTAGTAACCACAGCAACACCGTCCATCGAAATCAAAAACCGATACACAGAATTATGTATGTTAGTGTAGACTACTTGTTTGCCATGTTATATTGAAATCAGACCAAAACTGTAGGAGGAGTAGCATTTTGAAAGAATTTCATAGAAATTTCTATTTTTAGTAA
>PRKT01001227.1:0-34752 GCA_003671525.1 Saccostrea glomerata | reverse complement strand
TTTTTTTATATCCTTCATGACAATCAAAACTATGTAAAAAATAGTCAAGATCACAAAGATTTTACAATTTCTAATTTTCTGATGCCAAAAAAGTGAATAATTAGTCCTCGTTACCTCCCTTGTTAGACTTAATATTTAAAGACTTTGACAAGTGATGTGAAAATTCTAGTAGGGAGATTTAGATTCAAGAAATGTTATTTTGCAAATATCATTCAAAACATTTATGGGTAAATGAAAAATAAACATTTTATTACACTATAAAGTTGGTCTAAATGTGCTTTTTCTCTATCCGAGTTATTTCCCTTGTTGGAACTCTTCGGCATTGAAGAATACAAAATGTGTAAAATGTAAACAAGATGGCAGACAATGAAATCTGCAGTTTTTCTTCTTGTTTTGAAACATCTTGTTAAAGGAAAATTCTACCTCAAGAGACTCAGAATTTGATGAAAAACAGTTAACAAAGTTGGGATAATCTTTAAGAAAAGCCAAAGGGTTGATCTGGACATGATGAGTATTACACGCATAGCTACTCGTAGAAAGGAAAACATGAGGAAATCAGGGTGGTATGGGGGCGAAGGCCGAGAGGATTTTAGCTGTTCCCTTCAAGATGTCTTTGCAATAGAGATCGAGAGATACATGTAGTGGTGTGGTAGTCCCCGACCGATCACACTTGCAATGTGTAAGTATTGTTTTATTCATAATTCTATTCAGGTGTCACATGTACCTGCATGGTAACTGACTGTATAATGAAATATAAGACAATAAAAACAAACAAAACCATGAAAACTTGGATGCACAGTTGCACAAATTACATGTACATGATGACATTGAATCAAATACTACTGTGCAATATATGTGCCTGTTTGGGGTACTGGTATTTTATTTTCTATAAAATTCAGTATATTAGAAGAAAATTGTTTGTATGAATTTATTTTTCCAAATGAAAATATGCTTGTGTCCAATCCATTTTTACAAACAGGATTTGTAGAAATCATACCTCGGAAATATTAAACCTTTGACTTTTGACAATGATAGCTGAATAGTGTGTTAGATTTTTTGAAATTTTAAGCAATATTAGGACTGTAGAATATTTTAAAGAATTGATTAAAAAAGTGCAAGTGTAAAATTATGAAAGTACATGCAGACACACAGATTTACAGATGCTAATAGTGTTCTAGATCTAAGTACATATACTTTGTCATACTATGTGAAATCATTTTTGGGACCTTGATACAATGAAGTTATTTGCTCTGCAGGGTAATGTATTGTAAAGTAGGTAAAGAAATCTATCCAAGGGTGTTAGAATATGGCAACTCCATTTGCACTTTCCAAGATGCAGCTTTCTGTCTCATAATTTTAATTTTACTGATCACTGTTTTTCAGCTATATATTGCAGGCATATCAATCTTGCACACATTTTAAATATGAATAGTTTTAGTTTGACAATATTGATCTGTACAGATGAGATCAGTCTGATGCTGTGTACTTTACATGTCAAGGACATATTGTACAAATTAAAAATAGTCGCATTAAAGAACAAAATAAATTATACCACATTACGTTAGTATCCATAAAACATGTATGTTTTTATTACAATTAATTTATGATTATATATAATAAATACATTTTATTTTCCACTTTAGAAATTAATTGTTGTCAAATTCATTTCTACTCTTAGTCTCTATATCTCTGGCGATTTGTCCAAACTGCAGAAAAGCTTTATATGTAAATTGAAAAAAAAATGCTTGATTACAACATTAAATCCACTCCTTTATCAATCATTCCTCTTGATTCAGAAAATTTTCAGGATAACATGTAAATATAAGGTACATGTAATATATATATGATGTTCAGGATTTTAACCCAAACTTTCAAATTAAAAAATAATTTTAAATTGATCATTGCAGCCCTTGCAAGATTTTCCTAATGAAGATTCTCAGGATTACAGATCCTCTAGCAAGGAGACCACACAGGTACATGTAGTGTGTATTAAGTTGCATGGATTCATGGTGACTTAAGACATGATTGCCACTACAATGCATAAAGGGAGATAATAATGTTTATAGGTTGAAAATGTATATGTTTTATATATAGCAAAATTTTAAGATTCCAGTTTTAAGTTTTTGAAACAATTTTTAAATGAATTTTTATCCAAAGTGACCAAAAATTGATGGTATTTTTATTTTATTTTCATGTGAACAGATAGAATGACCAGAGCAGAGGACCCACGGCCCACCCAAAAAAAATTCACAGTGGACTGGAAGTAAATTTTACATGAAAAATACAAAGTAGGAAAAATAACAGAAAGAAAAGAGGATCCAGTAAAAGTTGTCACTGGTGCAAGATGGATATAGAGAGGGTTTTCTAATGATCATTACTAAAATCCACAGCAAATTAATATTGCAAGGCTGAGCTACTTTTCAAACTTACACAAAAGGACATAAAGAAATGTGAATTCGAGGAAACCAAGCTGACATCAAATGAGAGAATATGAAGGAACAAATTTTAGCATAATTTTTTTTAAGCAGGGCATCTGTTTTCCTTAGAGAATATGTGTATTCTAAATTGATTCTAAATTGATTTCTTGTATTTTCAAAAAATGTCACTGTTTAAGTGAAGCATACATTCCAATGTCATGTTTATTTTTTTTCTATAAAAGCAGTTTTATGAAAAGAAGCAGTTTCTTCCCTTTTTATATCCCCACTCTGCAGGAGAGGTGGTATACTGATTTATTATATACCCCCACATGGGCTCACAAATTTAGAGTTTTATACTGGCAGGCTTCACACAGTATGTCATGTATGATTAGAATATGAATACATTTTAACAAAACTGAGAACAAGATTAATTTGTGAAACAATGATTCCCCCATACATTGCAGCTTATGTCACGACTCCCACGGGGTATCCCAAGAAAGGTCTTGTCACAAGGAAAACACCTGTGAAATATGAAAATCTAGTCCAACTTCAAAAGTTGTGGTTAAGGTTAAAGTTTTTTTAAGTCGGTCAAAGTCTAAGGTCAAGGCCAAATGTTTAAAATTTAAAAATATTTATACCCATTAAAAGAACATAGTATACATGTAACTGATCATCTGAATATGCTGATAAGCAATGTGGTAATAAAAATTAATTCCACAATATTTAGCATATAAGGCCATTTAAAAAAATTTGGCTGCCTTCCCCCAACAGACTAAATAAAATTCAAAACTTTTTTTTACATTGCAAGACAGGATGTTTTTTTTTATCCATCTTATCTCGTCAACAAATATTTTGAAATTTTCTGGGAAAAAGATTTTACAACCTACCTACCGAGGCTACTTAATAATTTTACCCTGAGTTGGGAGAGGGCAAACAAACATTATAGTCAAGATGGTCTTTTCAACTTGTTTTGACATTATATTGTCTGACCTACTTTCATAAAATACTTTCATATCATTTATTAGATATGAGTTTGCCTTTTTACTTAAATTATACACTTTAAAAAATTAACCATAAAACAATTGTTTTGAATTTGAACATATTTTAGTGAATAAATCAAAAGGATTGGACACAATTACAGGCCATTAAAAGATTTGTAAGAATTTTTGGAAACTCACTTGTTTTATTTCATATTTAGATTAAAATAACTAGAAACCTGATTTGTTTCCATGGCAACATTTTAATTTACCTGTCACTGAGTTAATTTCAGAAGTTCTATTTAATTATTGAAAAGAAATTTAAATACTTGACATATATTCATACTACATAACAATTTGTTCAGTTTGGTAAAACATATTCTTAGATGATCTTCTCTGTTATTTGTGATTAATGGAGGGGGGGGGTCATTCATGCAATAATTTCTAGAAAGCTGTACATTTACCCATTAATTTATTAATTTTTTTTTTTTTTCACAAAACATTAGAATTTAAAGTTTATTTAATGATACATGGTTACAAATATATCGGTTGTCAAAATGGTGAACAATTTCATTGAATATGACTAAAAAAGTCAATTTTGGCAAATTGCCAATTTTCATGCAATAATTTCTAGAAAGTTTTTGATTTACCCATTAATTTTTTTTATTCTCATAAAACCTTAGAATATATAGTTTATTTAATGATACATGGTTACAAATATATCAGTTGTCAAAATGGTGAAAAATTTCATTGAATATGACTAAAAAAGTCAATTTTGGCAAATTGCCAATTTTCATGCAATAATTTCTAGAAAGTTTTTGATTTACCCATTAATTTTTTTTATTCTCACAAAACCTTAGAATATATAGTTTATTTAATGATACATGGTCACAAATATATCAGTTGTCAAAATGGTGAAAAATTTCATTGAATATGACTAAAAAAGACAAATTTGGCAAATTGCCAATTTGCTAACAGCCTTAATGCTGCAATGAAAATTCGCTTTATCTTCATTCAAATATCTTTGAATGAAATTAATTTCTCAGATTTAAGTTATATGAGCTCACATTATATAATTTTCATGTGAATTTTTACTAATTAATTGAATGTGCACAAATTTAATTTAAAACAGAGCAAAATTTGCTGAATCGGAGGGTTCTAAACATAACATCCTTGTTACCATGGCAATCAAATTGAAAAGTTAGACTTTAACATCATATTTATTAAAGACATACCAATTGTAGTAAATGGTGTGAATTTCAGCTAAATCGGAGACATGTCATGTCCACGACCCTATTTAAAATTTTGATTTTTATAGAGAATTGATATTAAAATCATTCGATTAACCAAAATATCTTTAAAGTCAGTCTGATATTTGCCAGTACTTATAGTTCAACTTTAAGTATCTTGGAGGATCTTAAGTATAGAAAAATAAACTGAATGCTGAAAATAAATTATAAAATCAGATATTTAAAAGAAATTAATATAAAAGATTGATTAAAAATGATTTGTTAAGTATTATATGTAAGCAAATGAAAAGGCTGGTAGAATACAGTATTTTGCTTCTCTTCACGCAGAACCTCTTACCTCAAATCTATTTATATAAAATTCAATTTTTATAAAATATTTAATTTCAACAATATTAATGTTTTATCATTCAACGAAAACAAACTGCTCAAAAAGCTACAAAGAAGCAAGATTTATAAGGGACTACTAGTATTTCTTGTGGTGGAAGGATACCGGTATTTAGCAGATCTGCACATTTATTAAATTTGATATCTTGGAACTTAAGCTTCACATACTTTTACTCGGAGAATACTTTCCATCATGATATTGGTAGGAATTTTATATTTATGTCTTAATTTATATTATTTTTTAGAGTAAGTTTTACACCTTCCTTCAACAAACTTCGCCAAAAATGAAGATATGTCAAATAAGTCAAGATAAAATTTACACCATTTTTCGCCTGAAAATCACATATTTTTTGAACAATGTTTCAAAATGAACATCACCGACCCCAACTTTTTTTTTCATTATTTAAAAGTATCGATACTTGTGACGGATAAGCACTTAAGACTTAAAACCTTTATTTAAGAAGAAATTTATTGCCCATTTAGTTTTTTAATACCCCCCCCCTAAAAAAAATTACTTTTTAGTGCAGAAGGGTCACACAATAATTTACGCGCATTAATTTGCAAGATTTATTCAATGATAAATATTATTCGAAATATTTAACATAAAATAAAATCATATTCATTGCCATGGTTATATCTGATAAAATATGAATGTGGTTAAGGTAATTAACAAAAGAGTTAGAATTTACGTGCAAAAAGATCAACTTAATTGTACCGTAGATCAGTAAGATGCACACTGACCCCCTACTTTCTCTGCGATTTTGAGTCACATTTTATGAGTACTTATCCAAAATATATTTCTCACAAAAATCCTTGATTTAACAAATTTCACGAGTGATATACCTTAACAGCTTTTGAGTTGTTTTCAATCAGATCAATATGAATACATGCTATATATTCTTTCTATTTGTAAAGTTTGAAGTTGATGTTATTTTGCATCAGACGTTTTAAAATCTTTAAACGCAACACATTGTAATTTATTCCGAAATGAAAAAAGACCTAAAAACAAGAAATGCTTGTCAATCTCCGTAAAGAGAGAACTTTAAAAGTTGTAGACCACTTATGAGAAAAGTCCAGATAGATTACTGAAGATTGATTAAATCTTGGTTTTTATTTTTACCTGTTGATCAGATAATTAATTCAAGAAGATTTACGGCCTTCCGTGTTGTTCAAACAGTTTAAAGACGGAGAATTTAGGCCACACAAAGAAAAATCTGTGTTTAAGTCCCTTCCTGTCTTCTGATTAACCCCCCTTCCCCGCAGTCACGCATTTTAACGCATATACCATTTCCTATTTCTAACGCAAAATCACGCATACATCGTTTCCCCGCATTCACGCATTTTCACGCACTTTGAAAAGTTCATTTAATCTTCAATTCATTGCCAAATTCCTTCTATTTTATACTTGCAAACATCTCATACAGTAAGAAAAGTTATATTTTTATTAAAATAGTACGTCATGTAAATATTAATTTCTCTAAACTTTAGAAAAATGTGTACCACGCTATAAGGTGCTTGCGGGGAAATGGTAAATTTCTATTGCTATGACGTGAACATTAAGTGTATGTTGCATAATATAGTTCAGTAAGTTGTAAAGAGTTAATCTGATGAAAGATGTATGTCTACTTCAATCTATAATGGTTGGAAGTGAATTGTTTCGCCAATTTCCTTATCAGATATAAAAATTTCTCTATTAAAAGTGTCATCTCTTTTTCTGCAACACTGTGCTTTATAAAAAGTAAAGAATAAAGTTGTTAGAAAATATGCATAAAAATACATACACTGTACATATTAAGTGTATTTGTTTTAAATCTAGACTTAGACAACCCTCCCCCCTACACACTTATACACACACACACATAACCCATTCTAAGTGAGTCAAACTGTGATGCGAGTTTTTATATATCAATTTTAAAAGCTAAGAGAATTTATATTCATAGAATGTGGGGTTTTTTTAAAGATATTTTTTAAAATAATACACAGAATTATATATTCGCACATTCATTTACTTCATTTTTCTTAACTTCTAGATTCTATCAAATGATTTTTTAAATCCATTAAAATTATTTATTCAATATTAAGGAGGCTGGGGATTATAAAATTAACCATCAGTCATAGCTTAATTTTCTGGATCTGATTTCTTATTCTGTCGATTATAATTTGGCAAATAAAAATTTCATACATTTTGGTTTTAAAATTTGATTATTTTTGCATAATGGTATCTTTCCACGGAGCTCTTCTTCTAAAGGAGATCAATTAAGTAAAAGAAAATGACAACAACCCTCATTATTGAAGATGCGCTAACTTGTGTATTCAAATATAAAGGGGCGGATCTAATCCTAAAAAAAATAAGCATATTATTTTTAAACAAAACAAAACCTAAGTTTGTCCTCTGTCGTCCGGGTCAAAGGTCACGTGACTCACTCGATCTCTGATGACCGCGTGTAGACGTGGTCAGTCTGTATGTAAGGTCTCTGTTAATTACCTATCGTGATTAATTAGAACATGGAGTTAATTAGAGAAAACTTTCCCTGGACTACAAGAGAACCCTCTCTTACGAGATATATAAAGAAGAGGGGTTTCTTATAGCAGGTACGGAAAGGAGTTTACAATTTATACAGGTAAGGCGAGGAAAATAAGAATAGACATAAATGGACTATAAATTTAATTTAATAAAGATTATACCAATAGAAAAAATTATGCTTGAAATCGTCTAGATATTTTTTATGATTATACGGCGCTCAAAATTCTATATTTCTGTAACAATTCGAATTTATCTAAACGAAATTATTTTTACTTTAAATTCCATTGCTAGCCTATAAAATCTTGAATGAAAAATGCGGTGTACTTATTCATTGTACATATATTAATTTTATACAAGTTTCCTTTTTTCAAGATTTTTCATACAGACCATGTCATTAACTTGTTCCGATATTAATTAATATCAATTTTAGATGAAATCAATATCTGTAAATATTAAGAAGCTGAGAAGGCCAAAAGTTACATTAATAGTTTATAATTAGACTTTATAAAGTTAAACTTATCTTATCTATAACAGTGCTCGTAGACTATTTTGTAAAATGTATTTATATTTGTTTTAAACAAAAAGCTATACATCAAGTATAATTTTTACATTTCAGTATTAAACGTAAAAAAAAATTTAAAAAAAACCTATTCTGACTTTGTTGTGCTCTCTTATCATTTGTCTAATCTATAAAATGTAAAAATAAATAACTATCTTTATTTATCTTAAACCTGTTTATAACTCTTGGTCTATATCTTTTGTCAAAAATATCTAAACTTTGCAAATCCTACCTTAAATTTCAGTTTTACAAAATAGGTAAATAAGTAAGTGAATATATATAAGTTTTACTTGTGCATTCCAAAAATTGAAGATATAACACGTTTACGATTGCATATGAAATATTGGCATCCTGTCTCAGAGCTTAAGACTTATGAGACCCCCCACCCCTTTAAAATGAATTTCAAAAGTAACAAAAAAAGTATCTACAATTTCAGGTTACCTCGGGACTTAAAATGTCAGCATCTTTCCCTCTTTGAATATTAAAAATAATAAATAAATGGTTGGGCTACAATAGCCTGTTAATCAATATTGCTATTGCAAAGCATAAATGATGTATGCATACATTTTACTTAAACTTCTAGTTTGTTTCTAGTTCTAAATAAATTACAGGACAAATCACACTGTTATAAATATTTTTTTTTTCATTCTTCTTTCAATTTTCAGAAGCATAATGAAGATCCTGATTTCGATCGTCTGCGTAGCCCTGACGCTTTCCTGTGTAACCTGTACCTATCCGGGATATGGAGGAGGCGGTATCCGTTATGGCGGGATCCAGGGAGGTTATATTTCCGGACCCCGGGGCGGCGCCATTGGAGGATACCGCTACGGAATGGGCGGGGGCTACGGTTACCCCAGTCCTTACGGTGGTGGTATGTACGGCGGGGGGATAGGCGGATATCCTTACGGGGGCGGAATGTACGGGGGCGGATATCCGGGATACGGCGGCGGGATGTACGGAGGCGGACTGTACGGTGGTGGAATGTACGGGGGCGGATATCCTTATGGCGGAGGGATGTACGGGGGCGGAATGTACGGTGGTGGAATAGGAGGTTATCCGTCGTACGGGGGCGGAATGTACGGACGTGGCCTGGGCTACAAGAAAAACTACTACTGAACAAGGTTAGTGTAACCGAGAACTTCAGCCGATTCCGGTAAATTCCGGCATTGAAGTGTAGATAAGGTCCGGAGTTATGAAATTTTCTGAGAGAAATATGCTTTTATATATTTTAAATTATAATTTTCTGTCTCATATTGTTTACAAATCGGATATTGAGGAGCTTTAATCCATTTCTTGATATTGAAAATTACAGTTTATATATTTCTCTCCACTCTTGTTTCATCATATCTAAGAAATAAAAGGTATCATTTTAAGACACATATCGGGTTATATGTACGGGTTGGTCACGAATAGACCAAAGGTTGAGAACGCTGATTTACAATGTATAAAGGTCAAACTATGTATTGCTTACAGAATTTTTTTTTTTATAAAACCGCTGGCTTTAAATTAATTGGATTGTTTACACCAAATCCGTACAAGATTACATATATCTGAATGCAACTAATTACTCTATTTTTGAAATCATGTATGTATTATGAAATATTGTAACAAGGTTTTTTACCTTTCAGATATAGACCGGACTGGATTGCCTCCCTTGATTATGATTTTTTGTATTTAGTTACGTATTTATTTGTCTGTTTTAATTAATAAAGCATATCCAAAATGACTTTTTTTCTCCATCTTATAGACGTATCCTTTTAAGAAATGATTCAATGCTTAAGTACATGTATGATGAATGCATTAAAAACTTTCTAAAAGGTATAGCATTCAGGCCCCGGGATCATGACACATCTTAAACAAAATCTTTATAAATTGTATATAAAATTTGTAGAAGTCAGCACCCTTAATTCAAAATATTTCTCCACATTGTTTTCCAAAAAAGGTTTTATCTGCAAAGAACTTAATTCGGTAATAACCAATATTTGCCCCCCAAATCAAACTTTGATGGAGATATATTTGATTAAGTTCTTAAACAGGGGAGTATATGCTGACTTCAAAGCACTGGATATTTTCATAAGTAATGACGCCATATGTACGTAATGACGTCACAAACATGACGTAAATTTCAGTTTTTCATGAATTTTACAGAAAAATGTACATATTTCGTCGATATCTTGAGTAAAAGTCACCGAGCGCATGTGTGTACAGGATCAATATTTTGATATTTTGATGTGTAGAATGATAATATCAATGAAATATGTCAATATTGTTCCTGAACAAACTTGCGCTCTATAAATTTTAAAGCTAAAATTGTTGAAATTTTGTCCTTTTTGTCCCCTTTCTGAAAAAGGATATAAAATCGGACTAGTTTGTGACGTCATAAAAACAAAAATTGTGAATACACTGCTTTGACATTATAATATTTAAGAAATAAGTTATCATTTTTTGAGTTTTATTGAGATGTAAAACGGGTTGGTCACGTGATCAAATCCCATAAAGCCCGAAGGGCTTTATTGAAGATTTGATAATGTGCCAACCCGTTTTACATCTCAATAAAACTCATAAAATGATACCTTATTACTTATATTTACATTTGTGACTTATTCATACTTAAAATTTGCCTGATTATTACTTTTAACGTGTGAAATGCAGTATTTTTCAAACCCAACGGTATGTATGTAATCCACTTAACGCGCGTCGACCCTCTATGACGTCACAGAGAAATTACGTCGAACGTTTATCCAAACGCACATCTATGACCTCTTGACCCCGTACCTGTATTTATACAGTTATAAAAACGCTTGCTTTCAGTAGTGTTATATAAAGGAAAACATTTGCAAATGTAAATATTTTCTGTTAATTTAAATTTCTTATACAATTTATTGAATTCAGCACATTTCAGGAAGTTTTCAAAATTTGACTTTTGCGGGGGCAAATATATGCAATATACCGCATATAGTTCTTTAGAGATTAATTCAATAATTTATAAACATTTTACAGCCGATTTAAAATCTGACTTAATTCTAAGTCCGTTTCCTGATCCTGGGGCCTGATCTGACGCCGGCTCGTTGATAACGATCGACAAAAATAGCGATTTTTGGACGGTCCTCGTTCAGTCAGATTTAATATCATTGAGTACAGATGTCCTTATCTTTGTTTTAAAGATCACACCTTGAGAAGTCATTTTAATCTTAAACTTCATGTCACAGGGATTACACGTATAGCGTCTTCAACATACAAGGGCGAAGGAACATGCTTATGACTATTCAAAGTAAAAAGAATATGGCAAAAATCTCTGTAATTTGATAAAATGGAAAACCTTTTCTTATCTTTTATTATTGCAAATTTTGGCTTGCTTGGTTGAAATACTCTGTTATCCTTTCTTCATATGCATGTAATATTTCCTGTTTATTATAATGTACATGCATATCTTCTCTTCACCGTTTTGTCAGTTGATGTTCAAGTTCTTTATAAACATGCCATAACAATGTATCCCTTGCTTCTCAGCTTTGCTTGCACTAAAATGAGAAAAGAGTTTTACCTGTCTTGAAAATTACATGCAGCGGTTTTCTGATGACCGTTTTTAATACACTGAGGAACATATTTAAATGCTATAGAACAAAACATTTTGATCCTACTGAATAAACATCTCTATCACTTACGACCAAAATTAATTTTCTAATTGCAAGGAAAAGAAAAGAAAAGAAAACGGTCTACTTTTTTAAATATATTGTTTATGTTAATCCATTCAAGTAATTTAAATGAAGGTTTATTAATTAATTGTTTCGTGACTTATTAAACATATCTGTATTTTAGCAGATTTATTTGCCTTATGCAGTAAAGATTATTCCTCCCCTGTAACAGAACAGTTCAAGAAAGTATTTAAATTTGTGACGTCATGCTCTTAAAATAGACATGCCCGATGAAAAGAAGTGCAAGTTTCCGCCCAGCTATTTTAATTCCACATCTGAGATTTTCCATTTAAACTACACAGTTGAATAATAGTGGAAAATAAAATAAGAACGATAAACAAGCATTACACGCACATTCAATTTCTTATAAATTCATTTAAAATCCACCTGTCCTTCCAGTGCAAGTCAATTTTCCCAGGTGGTTATCCTTCAATATGTTTGAACAAAAAGCTAAAACGAAAGTAGCATTAAGATTATTACCCGTGAATCAATGTATTATTAGTACAATTGACAATCCTCGGCTGAATCCGCTACGCTCTCATATGTGCGAGGTACGAGCCATCCGAAGAACTCCGAGTGTTATTATTATATACGGAAGACATGTTTGTTTACCATTATGGGCCCATGATCTAAAGGTATGTACTAAGTGAAGGGATCTGGGATCTGGTATCAAAGTTGACCGTACACTTGATTTCCTTGATAGTCCTTTACATACCTTTTCACGATTTTGTAAAAAATGTTACAGTTTTGTGAAACTTTCGTACATTGTGTACACATGTATGCATGAAACCAAACCTTCGAAATATTGTCTCCAAATTCATTATACCCAACGGTAAGTTTCTACATCACACCATACTCCGTACACTGTACACCATACACAAAACGACGTAGAACGTAGAACGGAGGACATGTAACCTTGAACGAGACCCACATAACACAAAAATTGTAAACACATTAAGTTACACCGTTAAATACTCAAAGCTACTTACAAGTTATTACCCACATAATCCACCATGCACAAAAATGGAATAATAAAGGAGTGAACATCACAGCGCTGCATTACAAATCTTGTATTAACAAGAGGTCCATGGGCCACATTGCTCACCTCAGCAATTGGCTAGGAAAAGCACATACATGTTTCAGAAGCACATATCAGATCAGGGGGGGGGTGAATTTTAACACCCCAGGGGGTCATGATGTGAACAAACTAGAATCTACACTACCTGATGATGATTCCCTATAAACATCACTAAGCATGGCTTTGAAGTACTTAAAAAGAAGATTTTAAAAGGTTTCCCTATATTCCTATGTAAAATTTTAATCGGCCATTTTGCCCCACCCTACCCCCGGGGGTCATGATTTGAACAAACTTGAACCTACACTACCTGGGGATGATTCCAGATGAGTTTCATCTTTCCTGGCCCAGTGGTTCTTGAGAAGAAGATTTTTAAAGATTTTTCTTTTATATTCTTATGTAAAACTTTGATTGGCCACTTTGGCCCCACCCTACCCCTGGGGGTCATGATTTGAACAAACTTGAATTTACACTACCTGAGGATGATTCCACATGAGTTTCATCTTTCCTGGCCCAGTGGTTCTTGAGAAGAAGATTTTTAAAGATTTTTCCTTTATATTCTTATGTAAAACTTTGATTGGCCACTTTAGCCCCACCCTACCCCCAGGGGTCATGATTTGAACAAACTTGAATCTACACTACCTGAGGATGATTCAACATGAGTTTCATCTTTCCTGGCCCAGTGGTTCTTGAGAAGAAGATTTTTAAAAAATGCCATTAATTTTTCTCTAATTCATAATTATCTCCGCTTGGAAAAGGGGGTGGCTCTTCATTTGAACAAACTTGAATCCCCTTTACCCAAGGATACTTTATAGCATGTTTGGTTGAAATTGGCCCATTGGTTCTTGAGAAGAAGATGAAAATGTGAAAAGTTTACGACAACAACGACGACTACAACAACTACAACGACGACGACGACGACGACAGACAAATTTCGATCAGAAAAGCTCACTTGAGCCTTTGGCTCAGGTGAGCAAAAAAGCTTTTACACAAAAATTACATTATTTTACACGTAACTTACACTTACACACAGTAACTTCAGTTACATAGTTACTTCACTGTTTAGAATCATAATGAATCTAAATACGACAATACTAGAGCCGATACTATCAATTAATACTACTCACAATAATTAGCTATGGAACATGATTTTTAAAAGCACTTCTCAGAATGAAAAGCATTGCTTTCTATTTAAGAGCCTTTAAAACCATTTCCAAAACAGTTTAATTTTTTAAAATCGGTTGAAAAATAAAAAAGATATGATATTTCTTTTGTTATAATCTTTTCCTATCTTGAAACAAAAAGTGTTGCCATTTTAAAAAAAAAATTAAAGGGACAAACTCTGCTAAGCTGCAGATCTTCATTTAATGCAGATTACTTTAAAATAAGTATGTAATCAAAAAAATATGTATTTAAATTGTTTTGTAGTGTATATAATATATTTCTTAATAACATGAAAATCAAAAATTGTATGGTTGCCAGAAATTTTCAGCTCGAAATGTGCTCATGTTTTCTTCTTTTTCATTCTTCGCAAGACAGAACC
Source organism: Saccostrea glomerata (assembly GCA_003671525.1). NCBI lineage: Eukaryota > Metazoa > Mollusca > Bivalvia > Ostreida > Ostreidae > Saccostrea > Saccostrea glomerata. Next base: position 20,331 of record PRKT01001227.1, on the reverse strand, counting down.
TTGTTAACATGATCAAATATTTCTGTAATTGCATGATTTAATTATATTCTGATATGCTCAAGAAGATAAATGACTCGATTCTAAATCCAATAATTTCTCATTAACCTACTTTTAATCATAACAGTAATGTTAATTGTTTCTCTCAGTCTGATGTGATGTACAAAGTTCTGCTTGATTGTACTGTAATTTCTAAGTTCAATTTAAAGTATTGGTTTATTTTAACTTATATGAAGTAAATCAAATTGATCTGTATTCTGTAGTTTGATATGGATAAGCTTGGATCTTGGCTTGATAGTTTGGGTGTGTGTGTGTAATGATATGCTTATGGAATTATCAATTAAGTAAATTATCATTTCTTTAGTATATTTGTGTATTTAGAAAACCGTGATCTTCAATTTTTAATGAATAAAATTAATACGAAACGTTAAAAGCCGACACTGCATACCCCCCCCCCCCCAACCCCACCCCACCCCCTGGTTCGACCTTCATCGTATGCCATCTTACGAAGATAAATAAACTAAATTGTTGAAAGCAAGATATTCACGTAGTGTTGTGACCTTTTTGCACCTAGCAATTTACTAGGATCCTGACAGCAAAGGGCAAATAACCTTATCGGGTAAAAATAATCCATGTGATATAACTTGATTTGTTGTTGAATGCAAGGTTTTAAAAAATATTTTACTCCTCCATGGCACCTGATCCCACCTCTGTTGATTAAGAGATCCATGTTTGTTCTGTTCCTATTTGTGTTGTTTTATGGAGTTTTGAGCCCTATGCAATTATCATGTAAATGGGATATTCTATGGTCAAACTAAGTATAAAAATAATAATCTGGCAAGTGGTTTTATTTCAAATAACGACCTTATAATTCTTTTAAATGCTGACTTCCAACGGACTTGTTTAAATACGTGAAACATTACTCAATTTGACAATGGACGGCCTTGTTTAAGAATATTCGACTGCATTCATGGCATACCTTGCGTTTCAATAAAGTTCAGACAAAAATATAACACACACATGTGATAGTTGCATACAAATGTATAAGCAAATTAAATTAACGATTAGAAAGGTGAAGTCATTCATTTTTTTTCTTAGTCGTTATACATGTAGAAATCCATGGATGTCTATTGTAGGTTAATTATCCAACTAAGAAACAGAATGAAAAAAAAAATTAAAATGAACAGTGCTGATCTCAAGAAACTATACAAAACAAATTTATGAACAGGGCATAATAAGAGCCCTGGGAATTCAGAGGTTGAATTAGGTGCACAGGAGAAACAAGTATCCTCTAACGACTATTCACTCCCGTCAAGAGCTCTATGTACTGATCTTAATAAGGAATATCCCGTAGTCAAATTTAATTATAGAAATGAATGGCTAACAATTTATATGAAACATGTCAGCCAAAATATGACTCCATGACAGGTTAAATTTGTCGTCAAGGTCATTATAACTACCATATAATTTACGAAATGTAAACTTTTAATGAAATGAAACGGATATAAAAGACTCATGGTAATTTTTTACAAGTTCAGCAAGATTTGTTCTACCTATGACGTTGGACTTGAAAATTAACAAATCTTCGATGAGAGATTAAAGGAACATTTTTACTATTTTATGTTTAACAGCCTAACACGAATAACAGTAAAAGAAAAAAAAATATGAAATAGTCAGTTAATTTCTTAAATAAGTTTAAGTCTCAGTTTCATTGACATGTATTTTTTTCATTTTGTCGATCTTTCCGGATTGAAAATCCTGAAAAAATTGTTGCATTGTACGAAAATAAGATCATCAGAAAACTATCCTCCTTGCTTTCTGCCCTGAACAGCATTTCAACCAATGAAACTAGAGGCACTGTGAGCAATGAGCAGACGAAATTATATCCCCGCCTCCTATAATGTCTATGTTTTGTTGTTTATTGTTTTACAGAATTGTGTAAAGAGGAATAACTTGTCCTATCGAATTTTATACAGAAGCCTTAATATGGGACGTCATAGTTAAGAATATAATGGCAATGCCCATGTGTTGCTATGGGAAACCTAAAATGCGTGTCGAATAAAAAAGTTATAAAGAAAGTGGACAAAGGCAATGTGTAATAAAGATTCCGTGAAAGTTTCATTAAATATCACTCAGTAGTAAAAATGGAGTTGCGGATAAGAGATGGGTACCCCCAAAGCGTAACAGACGGACGGACGGATGTACAGGCAGCTAGACGGACCGACGAACATTCCGAGTACTATATACCCTCCCACTTTTCAAGCGGGGGTTAAATAATTGAAAATTTTCCCATCATGCACTTTCTACCAATTAAAATGTGAGGAAAAAAGTGTCCGAAGACTGTAAAATACTTCAGCTCTGTACACAATCTTCTAATTTTAACCCAAACACAAAAAATTATTCTTTGCCATATAGTAGAAACGGAGGTATATTTTCTTAATGCCCATCAAGAAAATGACCGGACTTATGAGGTTTTTCATGTCCGTTTTCTGTTTTTCTGCCCTCTGTCCTTCCGTTCAAGGCTTTGTTTTAAAGAGAGTATCCAAGATATTGTACCAATAGACAGATATATGAATACCGATGAGAGCTATTTAACTGCATGAACATTTTTTGACATTGACCTTTCCCTTTGACTTCTTTTTGACTTCCTTATTTAGATAAGTGTTTAGCTCTGTTTTTAAGTAACCTTTATTCATAGTTTTATCAAGCTTCAAACTGATGTAAAATATTAAAATGCATCAATCTTTCTTACTTAGACCATTCCGCTGAGCTTTCTTTACTTTATAAGTATTTAGTTCAGTTAAAAAAAATAACGATAGTATATTCTAATTTCATATGCTGATACATACTTATTATTTATGCATCTGCACCAATATTGTTTTTGTTTTCATATGACCTTGACCCCATGTTTCTTCTTAAATTTGTGTTCAGCTCAGTTTTAATGTTATCATTCACAATTTTTTTTTTATTGAAATTCATTTCTATTGAATACAGAAGTAAACTTTTCAGTTGCATCAGCATTGTTTACCTTTTCATTGACACAGACCATAAGAAACCATAGAATGTATTTTTTATTAAACTTTGTATTCTGACATGTATCAGTGAGAGATATTCCACAATATCAAAACTTTTTACCTTGAAATTTCCTGTGACTTTGACCTAACCTGTGTTTAATTCATAAAATTCCGCATTTGTCTTTAATTCTTATTTTGCTTAAATTTAAAGAATTTAACAATTGATTATTCTAAGGATTATTTTGAAACAAGTTGTGAGCAGAGCAAATATCCGATCATGAAGAGGATCACAGAGCAAGTGTAACCGAAGTTAAACATTTAAAAATAATAAAAACACATAAACCATGGAATAGAAAAATATATCCATACTGAACCACTAATATATAAACAAAATGATTTTTAGAGCAAGCAAGCAAGTCAGTAAAGTTGACATGATTATATCATGTTTCATTTTTGAAATCAGCAGCAAAACTTTTTATGAAAAGAAAAAATAAAAGTTAGAGGTGCTTTTATTTTTAACATTTTTTTATCTATTAAATTTTGTTTTCATTAGATATCATGGCTGGAATTGATGATTTTCAAACACGTGACATGGAAAAAGACCCCAAGTCAAAGAGTGTATCTAGTTTGCCATGGAAGTTCATTACAGGTAAAATATCCAATCATGAAGCAGGATGAAATAGATTAAAACGAACAGCGATGATCTCAAGAAACAATACACAACAAAGAGCCACGTATAGTCTTTTCTGGCCCTGAGAATTTCTGTAAAATCAAAGCTGCTCAGTTTAGGTTGAAAATGCAGTATTTATCACTGGACAGTTGGTGATAATGTATTTATCTAACATGACGTAGTTTTCCTTCTAGTTAATGCATTATGACGTCATGAAATGCGTGATTTTACCAAATTCTGTAAATCCCGTTAAATATGGCCAAATTTGAAGTATGTTTTCAATATTTCATATAAACCACAACCTCTGATCCTAAATATACAATTACAAAATGACAAAATATTTTTTAAAAATGTTAAAGATATTTTATCAATAGACAGATATATACATGTATAGATGAGAGCTATTCAACTGCATGAACATGTTTTGACATTGGCCTTTATTTCTACCCTGACTTCTTTTTGACTTCCTTTTAATTAAATTAATGTTTTTGCTCAGTTTTAAAGGAACCGTTCATGAAAGTTTTATCAAGCTTCAGACTAATGTAAATTATTCAAATGCATAATGTTTTAACCTGGACCATTACTCTGAGCTTTCTTTTCCTTAATAAGTGGTCAGTTCGGCTTAAAAAACAATTTGATGTTATAATCGAACTTCGTATGCTGATATATATTTCAACTGCTATTTTATTTGCCTTGAACTTCGTTTGACATTGACCTTATTTTACTTAAATTAGTGTTTAGCTCAGTTTTAATTTTATCATTCATAATATTTTAATATTTTAACTTCATTTCACATGCATATAAATGTAAACTAAAAACCTGACCTTAAACTTTCTTGTGACCTTGACCTGACATGTGCTTAATTCATTTTGCTTTTTAAAAAAAAAAAACAACTATTTATTATTCTCGCAAAACTTTTTTATGAAAAAAAAATGCAAGCAAGATGTGCCTTCATTTTTAACCAATTTTTATTTATATGCTTTTATAAGATATCATAATTGGAAAAGGTCAGTTTCAAAGAAGTAAAATGGAAGAAGACTCCAAGTCAAAGAGTTTGATTGAATGTTATCCAAAGACAGAAAGTGCAACAGACAATCTACAAGAAAACATCGACACTGAGGACCTCTCTCATTCTGGTCTTCCTCCTGGTAAATCGTATCATATATTTATCTGTCACTCCTCCGAAGATAGGGATCAAGCCATCAAAATATGTATGGGACTTGAAAGCAGATTTTCTTTTCAATGTATGATACATGAACGTGATTTTATACCCGGAACTCCAACTATTGACAATATCCGAGATTTTATGGAAAGAAGTGTTATGGTGTTATTTATCTTAAGTCCAGGCTTCCTGAGTAGCTCTTGGTGTAACCTGGAGATTCATCTAGCTTTGCAGATGTCACTGAGAGTGATACCTTTGATATTATATGGCTTACACACTAAGGATTTGCCACCAGCTTTGAAGTCCTATGAATCCATTGATGCTCGGGGAAAGCACGACATAGCAGCAGAAATCCATGAAGCATTTTATCATATGGGTAAAGTTTTTTTTTAATTTAAGTATATGATTTTTTTTTAAGTTTTGAACATTTTTTGTGTCAAAGCTTGTGAACAATACCTACTGTTTTTGAATAATTAAGGATGAGTAGTTGTTCAACTTGAGCTTGAGTTGGATTTATATTTGCGTACATCATCAACATCGTAATGTCCCATAATATAACTTTGTTATAATTTATTGATGTAAAATCTTTCCAAATTAAAAAAGTTATAATTATCAAGAATATTTAGAGATTCTTTGATTGCTCGATTGATTATTTTTAATCTTTAACTAACATCGATTCAGCGGCGCAATGTTTAAGACAAATTTCGTCATATTTATACAAAGCAGAAACTAATCGTATCAACTATCAAAGCAATGAACAATATTTGTCAAATTTTACGAATTCTTAGAATGGCATAATAATTTTACAAAATTGCGTTTCGATTTTTAAGGGGGGATGAGCATTTAAGCCCTAATGAAAACTTATGTTTTCAGTATTATTGTTATTGATGGCATTTTCATTCACAGTCAGTTAAGTTTATTGATCAACAGATTTTTGGAATTTAGGGAATGTATTGTTCATATTCAATACATTTACCTCTATCTTTTTAACATTATATTTTAATGTACATTGTAGAAGTGGTAGATGCTGTTCATCAGGATGAGTTAGGTGAGTCGTTTTATCACTACAAAAACGAAAGAAAGAGACCTCCTCCTTATCATATGTGGCTTTATATTTAAAACAGCAAAAAACGCAAGTATGGGTTGAATATTGTTATCGTGATGATGGCGGTCCTATACGTTTAATTTTAAAAGCTATGCTCATAGATTCTCCAATTCAGTGATCTATTTCTTTCCAAACAATGAAACGTAATCCTGCTAAAACTCCAACCAAGCAATACAAATTGTACACACAACAAACACAGAACTCTAAAATATACAGAAAGGAATCAAATTTCAAAATCTCAAATTTGATATCGCAGAGTTTAAATTTATTTTGCAGTACTTCTAGAAGTATAAATATAACCATAAGATTTTGGCTCTTTCATTATTCTTCCTCCCATAACCAAAAATAAATGGTTTTATTTTTATTATGAGTAACTGGAAGTTTCTGCTTGAGATTATATTCAAAGTTTTCAAAGAGTGATTGTGCGTGGTAACATTCCCATAGGATATGTTCCATTGCTTCTTCTTCTATTTCATAAAATTGCAATGCTTAGAACATAACCTACTTATTCAGCCAATCAAATGCTTCCATTTCTCGCGAAGAATTGATTCTTCATAGTTAAGAATTCTTCTATTTCTGAAAAATTTAACCGTGTCTAATTGGTTCACTTGACAGTTATATGGGTGTGTCTTCATTGGTCTTTGTTAAGCACAAAAAAAAGAAACTATTCAAAACCCACGTGCTGTTTACAATCATATTTAAACTTTCTAGGCCTTGCTATATTTTTCCCCACTGTAATCTATTGTCACCTTTTGGAATTTTATTTTTTTCACATTTCGGTACATACAGAAAATACAACCATCGTCATGTATATCAGAGACGAACCCTGTCTTGGAAGACTAAATCTGATTCACAATTTTCATCAATTTTTTATTTGATATTAGACATCCATACCCACTCCTGCTGACTAAGGCGTTGTCATCTTAGCATAATTATTTTTCAAAAATGTAGATATTACGATTCTTGTTACATAGGTATTCATAGGCGTCGGAACCGGGGAGGGGGGGACTTAGCCCCCCAATTTTCTTGCAAATATATACATAATATCGGCATTGAAAATTAGGGTTTACCTTTTTTTGTTGGTTAAGCCCCCCCCTTTCAATTTCATTCCGACGCCTATGGTATATTCATTAGTTCAGTAACTTTAATATCTTCACCATACCATTTTCCCAGTAAATCAAGGTTTTTCATATAATCCCGTGCTAACCTAAATGGGTTGCGAGTCCATTCTGAAACCGCGTGTGTTCGATATTAATTGCGTGCTCGATATGTAAAACGAGCGGTCATGTTGAGCCTTATATATGACAGAGCCGTGGGAGGAGTTAATTTTTTAATCCATGCATTTGATTGACTGAGGTTTTGTTCTAAGTGAGTAAGATCATACAAAGAGAATGCTCCGCCCATTCTTCATGACGAAGATTTCTCTTCAATTGATTTTACTATTACTAAGAAGCTATTTTTGTCTGATCTTGAGTAAAAAGAGTTAGTTGCCAATATTTTATTCAGAATGTTGTACTAAAAAATAATGGAGTTTACAAATATTTTATTACTATATATTACTATTATTATATTGCTATCCAATATAAATTATTTTATAACCGAGTGTTATTGATGTATTTTGATGTGGAATTCATTGAAGTTCTTTGATTTTTATCATTTTGATAAATAAGATAACAATTAAAGGTAATGAGAGGATTTTTCTGATTTGTATTATTTTTTTTATCAAAATGACTCCTTTGTATCCAACCTTTAAGTGAATGAATTAAGCTAGAAAATTACTTTTTAAAAGTCTGTCCAAGTATTGCAAAGCTTTCATAACTTTAATTATAAAGTACCACCTTCTTAAAAAATATCATTAATATATAATACATTTTTGTCATCACGTTTACTGCTATATATGGTTTTCCCTCCAATATTGAAATAAGGATTATAAAACATTGGAGAATATACAGAAACATCTAAATCAGAACAAAACTGTTTCATTTCAGCCAGGCACTTGAACACATCAATCCAATGTTTTTAAGCTTTCATAAATTGAGTGAAGTATACAATTCCCTGAGACGCTTTTTTTAAATACCTATTATCTTCAACTTATTTGTCAATAGTCTGTATTTTTATAAAAATGAGAAAAATGACCCTTTTCAGTACCATTTTTATAGAAAAATAATATGCATAGATTTTATACTTGATGAAATTCCTTAACTGTAATTATTACGTTAATCGTAATAAATCGTATTTTTAGTTGCTGAAACAATCCCAATTCAAAGATTTAGGGCATACATGAAAAATGGGAAGACAACAGTTCGTCATGCACAAGGGATCGTGGTTGGATGTGGTGGAGCAGGGAAGACAACACTACTGTACAGACTGATGGGGAAAAGTCTTGACGAAATCAAGGAAATAAAATCAACTAGGGGGCTTCATGTCTACGAACACATATTTTTGGTGAAAAATGAAGATTTAATTGGTAAAATATATTTAATATCTGTCTCTCACCTTGCATATTTAAAAGGGTCGGTCCAGGCCCTCTTTTGTGCTCCAAAATAAACATGAAATCCAATAAATAATTTTTGTGTGGATTTGGTTTCCTACCCTGAATATGAATAAGTCGTTTTAAGATTCCTGGATCCGACACTGTATTTATCTAGCCTTTTATATGTTCACTTTTCGTTCAAAGTTGCTTTATCATTTAAGTTATATTCCTAAGTTTTATTGTAGCAACTGAAGACTATGTCTCAAAGAAGCGACTGATTAGAGTTCCAATTTCTGCACTTAAAAAGAACAAACAAGATGTTGATGTTGACCTATTACATGCATCCAATGAGAGAAAAATTCAAAACAGTGCCAGTTTGCAAAGTGTTCAAAATGATACGTTGGCTGAAAATGAATTTGGCGAAAATGCATCGACTTTGCACAATTCGCCATTGGATAATGAGGAAAATGATGTAAATGATACACAACTGACACAGGACTTGATGAAAGAAGTTTTGGATGCAAGGGAAAATGAAACAAGTGTCAGCATGATTGATTTCGCTGGACAATTTGCTTATTATGCATGTCATCAGATCTACATGAGGTCTGAAGCATTCTACGTCCTGGTGATGGATATGAGTAAATCTTTCCATGATGTTATTAACTGTACAATAGATCAGCACCAGGAGAGATCTATCTTCACTACATGGTCCTACAAAGGTATTAAATCCGTTCAAAATACATATATACACTTCAATTAAAAAATGTTTCTTTAGGGTTAAACAATATTGAATACTAGTATATTAGAGGCATCGAACATGATTTCTTAATGTTTCATTATCTTTTTTTGATGGAATTCTGCTATCAAAGACAATTTCGTTGAATATGTTGTCGGTCTCCAATAAAACAAGAAAAATATTATACCGCGTTTACAACAATGCCAGATGTGTCGTAAGATCGATGACTTCCAATAAATAAGGATTCAAAATACGCGATTTTTTTATTAAATAAAAAGATCATAATATTATGCCCAAAGACCTCATTTCATTTACACGAAGAAACAGAGATAAAACGGAATAAAATTGTGCAACACATTTTCCCAATGTCAGTTACAATTGCATTCTGCTGTTTCAATGCGAGTTTTGATGATTTAGAAAATACGTACCTTGCCTTCTTAGCTTCGTTGCTCACAAAGCCACCATGATTAAGTATCGATTTGTCATACGGTTTTCATAAAAGTTGATAGGAATGAAATGCACACATGAAGTGTCGACAGTTTTTAGCTCACCTGAGCCGAAGGCTCAAGTGAGCTTTTCTGATCACATTTTGTCCGGCGTCCGTCTGTCCGTCTGTCTGTAAACTTTTCACATTTTCGACTTCTTCTCAAGAACCGCTGAGCCAATTTCTACCAAACTTGCCATAAAGCTTCCTTGGGTGAAGGAGATTCAAGTTTGTTCAAGTAAGGTGCCACGCCCATATTCAAGGGGAGATAATTGAGAATTTGTGAAAATTTGGTGGTATGTTTTAAAAATCTTCTTCTCAAGAACCACTGTGCCAGGAAAGATGAAACTTATGGGGAAACATTCTCAGGTAGTGTAGATTCAAGTTTGTTCAAGTAATGACCCCCGGGGGTAGGGCGGGGCCACAATGGCCGACCAAAGATTTATATAGAAATGTAAAGGAAAATTCTTTAAAAATCTTCTTCTCAAGAACAGCAGAGCCATAATTGCTCATATTGATATGGAAGCATCCCCAGCTAGTGTAGATTCAAGTTTGTTCAAATCATGACCCCCGGGGGTTGGGCGGGGCCACAGTGGCCGACCAAAATTATATATAGAAATACATAGGAAAATTCTTTAAAAATCTTCTTCTCAAGAACCGCAAAGCCGTAATTGCTCATATTTATATGGAAGCATTCCCAGCTAGTGTAGATTCAAATTTGTTCAAATCATGACCCTCGGGGGTAGGTCAGGGCCACTATGGCAGACCAAAATTTTATATAGAAATATATAGGAAAAGTCTTTAAAAATCTTCCTCTCAAGAACAGCAAAGCCATAATTGCTCATATTTTTATGGAAGCATCCCCAGCTAGTGTAGATTCAAGTTTGTTCAAATCATGACCCTCGGGGGTAGGTCAGGGCCACTATGGCAGACCAAAATTTTATATAGAAATATATAGGGAAAGTCTTTAAAAATCTTCTTCTCAAGAACTGCAAAGCCATAATTGCTCATATATATATATATATATATATATATGGAAGAATCCCCAGGTGGTGTAAATTCAAGGTTGTTCAAATCATGACCCCCGGGGGTTGGGTGGGGCCACAATGGACGGCCAAAATTTTATATAGAAATATATAGGAAATTTCTTTAAATATCTTCTTCTCAAGAACAGCAAAGCAATAATTGCTAATATTTATATGGAAGCATCCCCAGGTAGTGTAGATTCAAGTTTGTTCAAATCATGACCCCCGGGGGTAGGGCAGGGCTACAATGGCCGACCAAAGTTTTATATTGAAATAAATAGGAAAACTCTTTAAAAATCTTCTTATGACCCCGTGGGTAGGGCGGGGCCTAACTTTTGGATTTAAACTTTTCAATAGTAAACCAATTTCTACTTTTTTCCTAGCCACAAGGCTCGGGTGAGCGATGTGGCCCATGGGCCTCTTGTTTCTGTTATTTCTCAAACACGAAAAATGAAACACGGCGGGTGTGACCGGTCAGCAGGGGATGCTCACTCCTCAATGACACCTGACCCCACCTCTGATGTTTAGAGGTCGACATTTTCTCTGCCTTTGAATTGTTTTATTAAATTAACTTGTCCGATGATGAAACAATTTAACACCATCTGTTTAACATGCAGCATATAATATAAATGATTTTATTTCATCACTAGATTATTTACATTTCTGGCTTGACTCCATAAAATCCTTTGGCGGAACCTCTGCTCAGGTTTTTGCTGTGGCTACGCATGCAGAAGGCAAGAATGAAAAGGTATTTTACTACATTTAATTGATATGTGGCTGTTGTTGCACCTCGTTACATTATATTAGAAAAAACAAGAGTTGTATCCCACCCCTGATGTTTCGGGGGTCCGTGTTTGCTCTGCCCTTATTTTATGGACTTTGAGATTAAATTCTGTTCGTTATCTCCATATCCTCCTTTGTTTTATTGGACGAAGCAATGCAAGTTTGAATAACTTTTGTCCGATTAATATGTTAGTACGATGAAGAAGGATATGGAGATAACGAACAATATTCAACCTCAAAGTCCATAAATCAATACAAAATAAGAATCACACTATTGCTTTAGAACTTTAAAACTAATATTTATTAAATTCTCAAACATATATAACGCCATTTTTTTTTATCAATTCAACTCTTTATTCTTCATTGACGTATCGAAATTCCAATTTTTCCTGCGGGTGCCGTTAGACTTAATTGCTGCCAGGTGACCAAACTGCTAATCTCTTCCACAGCTTAAGTCATATATGATAAATTTGTAAGTTTTGGAAGTAACTTACACATTCAGGGAAATGTATCACATTATTTATTGAAATAATATGAAAACTTAGGGGGGAGATTTTGAAAATAAAACTACAGGCCAAAGTAAGCTACTTTATTCTCAATTCAATGTAACTTTCTACTTCTGGCGACATACTCGGTATTCTAGTGTAGGCTATTTGCTTCGTGATTGGGAGGCCCGAGTTGAGTCTAAACTGCTTTCAATTCTTGTCAAGTGGTACAAAATCTGTTCTTTGATACATCAAATAGAATGGTTCTACAATGCTTTGAAAATATTATTGATTTGAAAAAAAAAATGCAAATAGGATTTTCCATGAATTTTTCTATATCATAGTTAACTACATTGTATATATAACATGCAGAACATAGATATGATGTATAAAAATATCATTATCTGAACTCTATGTAATACATGTAAATGTAATTTTTATTGTAGAAACAGGATTGTTTTTGGGAGAGTCTTTGGACATTTGTGTCAGAAAATGACAAGATTTGGCTCCAAAAATGCATTGGAGATAAGGAATTCGCTTTAGGACTCATAGAAATGAATGAACGAGGAACATTTTCACTGCAGTGTCTTAAAAATGCAATCGTTGAGGTTGTATCGAAATATATGGACACAAACATAGAAGTTCCCTCGGCATGGGCTCTTCTTGAACATCTCTTGAAAAAAACAGAAAAGCCAATCTTGTCAATTAGTGACATCAACAGAGAGAATAAGAAACTTCCGAAAGAATACCAATTGAAGAGTCAGGAAGAAATTCTCGATTTCCTATCTTTTTTCCACGGACATGGGTTGTTACTCTTCTTTAAGGAAGATGAACTGAGTTCACATGCAATTCTTGGGATACAATGGTTTTCCAATGCGTTTAGTAAACTTATTGCCGACAAGGAACACATCAATAGAGACTGCAAACGACGATACATCAAAGAATGGAACAATTTCAATGTCACGGGAAACCTGCCTAATTCACTTGTCGATGCTCTATGGAAAGAAGAACCGACATATGTCCAATATAAGACAGAACTTATGTCATATATGGAAAGACTACGAATGTTAGTCAGAATTAAGGGAACAGAAAACGATATCTCTTGGTATGTTCCCTGTATGAATAAAAAGTGCTTCACTAACGACATCTTTAAACAGAAACTGGAAAAATCATCTGTTTTGTGCTTTCGATTCACATCCTTTGCCATGTTTGTGTATTACAGGCTTATTGCATTTTGCATGAGTTTTCTTAAGTGGGATGTAGCGTCAGATGAAAACGAATGTCAATGTTTGTATCACACAGCTGCAATATTTGAAACCCAAAATCATACTGTTGTCGTTGGCATATTTGACAATGATATCCAAGTACAAGTCTTGCGAAGCAATAATCTGCATCCAGAGGTTTCCTGTGAAATTGGAAGAGCCATTGAAATTGCCTTAATAGAATTGACAAAGACATTTGATGAGAAGAAACCTTTTCAAAAGGGCTATAAATGTCTTAATATTTTCTGCAGTAAAAGTGATCCGACATTTATTCCGGAAAATAACGTGTATGAAGTAAAGGACTCTGTGATTCAATGCAACTGTCCTATTGGGAAGAGACATGACATAGATGTTCCATGGACATTAGGATTTTGGAAGAAAGTACATATCATGATTAAGTTCGATTAAGGATATGTTGAGGTTACAGATCTTTTGACCTTTGCTAATTTGCAATATAATAACTTGTAGTATTATGTAGTGTCAATTTTTTTCACTTTTTTATTTGGGCATAATTTTACATAAAGACGTCATAATATTTTGGCATGAATTAGCTCCAGTGTCTTTTCAGTAGATAACATTTTGATGAATAAAAATTACGGATTTTGAGAAATGTAAGTTTTCAAAATACTTCTTGGTGCTTCCTTAACATATCAGCGTAAAGCATATCCGTATGCATTTCCTATATGCCTACAATACCCCTAGATTTGCTATCTTGACACATTTCTTTGGATCAATATGAATTCATATCAATATCAATTTCACCAAACTGCAAAGTTCATCATTTATTTCAGGCAAAAGCAAATGATATGAAATTATCCCAAAATCTGAATGCGAATCACGTAGTTGAAAGTACATGTAAGTCTTCGCTTTAAAAAATTCTTATAAATTTTCGTTGCATCTTTATAATAAGAATAAAATTAAGAGTAGTTTTTCATATTTGTTTGATGTCTGAGAGGTTTTTTTACTTCAATTTGTATTTTCATTATTACAATTTAATCACATGGATCAAAAATGTCACAATATTTGAAATCTTTTACATTGAAGTGTCTGCCCGGGAGTCAAAAAAGCGGAACTGGGAGATGTTTGAAAAACTGACAGAAATTTCTCGAGATGTGTTGCAAATCTACTTTGACAACAATATACCTCCACAAGATCTAGAAAAAGTGTTGACAACATACAAGGACGATATGCAGAAAGGTCCTTATAGATTTGGGGAAGAACAGCTGAGGATTCTATTTCCAGGTTTGTTTATATAGCTAGAGACTTTGACATAAATTGCTACATAAGATCTTCTGTTTCTTGTTCTGTAAACAGAAAAGAAAAGTTTCTTTAATGAAGGAACTCAACTGTATTTTAACCACAAAATGATTGAATAACACATTGCTAATGAAAACTAAAACTTGAATCACTCAATTTAGATGCCAAGTCTGTAAAAATGTGTAACTTGTGCAAATATTTAGTAAATAACTGACTCGCATAAAAAAACTGTATTTTATTACATATGAGTGATGAGTGTGATTTTATATAAATATTGCATGTAGTTAAGTGTAATATTGAAAATTATCACCCCAAGAAAACCATTGTAAACCGAAGCACAGCCGAAGATGACAATGGTGAAATTTTTCAATGTAACACTAAACTACATGCAATATTTATTATTTAATATGAATGTTTAATACAAATAATTTAACAGTGAACTGTGCGCGCATAAATTCTGCGCAGTCGCTATTTTTTTGGAATATCCCCCGTCGTCAAGTCATGTTTACTGTGCTACGCTGAAAGGCGTGGCTTCATTTTTCTGTGGGTAATAGTGTTTTTTAACAAATGTTTCTTGTCCTATCTGATTTAACTAATTTACAAAAATATTGATAAAAAAAAACTTTAAATTAAAAGGTGACGGAAGTTGTGTAACATCTTCTTCCTTCGACATCATTCGACATAACGATGATGTACAAGTTATTGAGAAACTATCATGGGAAAGATCTGCCAGGTTGGGGAAAGAAACCAGAAACTGAAGACATAAATGAAGTCAACGACGTAGAACGAATCCGGTGCTACAGAAACAAGATTTATCATGCAGTGTCAGAAACAAAGGTCCTAGAAAAGGATGTATTTGAAAAATACTGGTTAGACCTATCTCAGGTGAGAACTAATTTTGATTTTAAACAGTCTATCCCTAATTTGGTAAATGCTATCAGACGATTTACATGAATTACATTTTATTTTGTAAAATAAAATGCAAAAGTGAAAACAATTAGGTATCTTTTAAAAAGCATACAGTTTTAGGAAATATTTACCTGAAAAGAATATTAAGATATCACAAAACGGTATAACTATATTATTTTTCAATGCCTATCACTGTTTAAAGGAATCTTTTATTTTCTTTCCAACTCTTAGGCTATAGAAAGACTTAGCACGGGGGAATATAGAGCAGCTATAGAAGAACTTAAATCACAGATCTAAGGATTAAGTTACTTAATAGAAAATCTTGCTGTGATGAAATAAATATGTGGATGGCTGATGTTTCAAAAAATTTCCCGTCAAAGTTGTGGTTTCTTTGAACAACATAATTATTTGAAATGAACAGGAAACCTTCTTCTATTTACAACCGATAATATATTAACTGCAATAAGATAGTTTACTACAATTATTCTTTAAAGAGATATTTTGTCAGTTACGCATTGATAGCCAATGTAACTCTGTTATACAAACATTCATTTTTTGTAAGATTTATGATCTTGTACATGTATATGCATATACAATTGATATTCTTGCTTTATCAGCTTTTTTGTCAATAATTCACCTCGTTTTAAAAAATATTCATACAGAGTGCATTTTTTGCATATCAAATCAACTGGAATATATTAATTCTGTTTGCAGGTGATAAAGGTATATTGCTGCAGTGTGTAAATGAAATTGACGATTCAAACGTTTAAGTCATCACGTTTATCATACAGCTTGGTTGGTAGATTAGATTACTGTTAATATCTTTTTCAATTGAAATATTCAAATATGAAACAGATGTGTCAGACTCTGTGTTATCTATTATCTTAAGCGCACCAGCATAAATCATATTGATATATGAATAGAAAAGACAATTTTGAAATAAGAAAATCTTAACTTTATTCCTTATATTTACATGTTCTTGATTCTGCAAAGCTACGTGCTTTAGCCACGCGTCTGTCTCTACTTATCGATGAACTAGTAGATTTGATTTGGTTTGAATATATTTAATTGTATTAATACTAAACGAATGGTTTGAACACAAGTTCTAAACATTTACTATGTTCTCACAATACAACTGTCAATGTATATACATAGGTAGAAATAAAGTAAATAACCTTAGTATTTGTAATTATTTTTCGGACAATTTGGAATGGATTTTTTCTATATACTACATGTATATCAACTGCATGACAGACATGGACAAACTGTGATCAAAATAGCTCATTTTAGCGTTAACTTAACAAACATGTTGCAATATAAAGAAACCTGATTACTGTTGACAATACTGTTGACAATATCATCGAATAAATCAAATTAAATTTAAAAATAATGATAATTATACAAGATAAATAAATCGAAAATACATCTTGTGGATTATTTTTGCTCTTGACTTTACCTGTGCTAGTTAGAATATATGGAAAAAAGAAAAGAAAATATGAGAACGCAACGAAGCGTGAAGAATATATGAATAAGTAACTTTCTGTCAGAGTGGAGTATGCATTCACCTCTCACCGGGCCGGAGTGAAGGTATATATATCTATATATCTACCTATATACCTATATTGCTATATGACTATCTCATAATTTAGAGTCTCTGTTTTGATTTAAATCAAATAACTTAATCTGTGCTAAAATAAATTAAACTTGTCTGTTTCCTTGCTTAAAGGCTTCAAAAATTATTTTAATTTTCTTCTAAAGTGCATCATGTTTTAAATTAAATATATGAGTGCAATTTTAAATAAAATGCATATATTATTCTAAAAACTTTATTTTTTTTCCTTCATAGAAAGATGGATGTATCAGACAATCAGAATATATTTTGGAGATTTTGTGTCCTAACTGGTGAGTCTTCTCTCTCTCTCTCTCTCTCTTAAATGCTATTTAACTTTCTATATTTTAAATGTTTCGGAGAAATTTCCCCAGTTATAAACATTTCATATCATACTGTTTATACAATATGCATTGAAGTCTGTTGTTTTTATATTTTTTTACTCAATATTCAGATCAAGAGATAATACACCTATCTGTTAGACTTTGAAATATGATGTTTTATCAACCTTTTCAAAAAATGTAAGAATTGAACTTTTATATCCCCAATACTATGACAGTTAATGATATATTTTCTCCTATTTTTTATCACTTATCAACTAATTCCCAAGGTCTTGTTTCTTAAATTGTATTTATAAATCATACTCTCTTGCAAAATTACATTTTAATGGTACATGATGTATTTGAAAATTAATACAATGCATGTAATGTTAGACAAACATCATATATTTTAAAAATATCAAAAGCTAAATTATTTTATGCAATCGAAACTCTCATAAATTGAAATATCTTGACAAAGTAGCAAAGTAAAACCAAATGTTATGATTTCAATTTCTTCCTTTATTTCTGAAAAAAAACTAAAGTAAAGTAATCAGCAATGTTTACTCGCTTATTCTGAATTAAAGCGTCTTTTTGAGTTTTTGGTAAATTAATTTGAAATCTAAGTTGTTTGTTTAATTTTGCTACTATAGGCTCACGTACTTAGCTGATATTTATGGTGACGTAGGTCGGGTCGTGTCAACACATTAAGGAACCCAGGAGATGTAACATTAAGTTTTCGTTTCAAAAATTAAAATCCAATTAGTAAAAGCACGTTGCTACAAGTTGTTAAGCCATTAAAACTCGGAAATATATCCATCTATGACAGATTTTACAGTGTGGCTTGGCATATATTGTGACTGAGGACTGGAATCAGATATTTGTCTCATCTCATATATAGGGATTCAATGAATAAGACGAATGTTTGGATTTAAAATATTTTCACTCAGGATAAAAAAAATAAAAATTCCTTAGATTGATTGACCTCTAAAATCATTGTTACAAAATCACAAAAAGATTTTTTTCCAGTACTTTGTTATATTTAAATGTATGTCACTAAGCTTGACCTTTTTTAAATATTGAAAAAATATATAGAACACTTTCGGATAAATGCAGATTTTATATGCATTTAAGAAGCATTAAATAAGTTTATTTGAAAAGCAAATGAGATATATGATGTAATTAGATAAATACTCCATATCTTGCAGTTTGAAATTTTTAAACATAAATATTCATATGTGAGCAATAACAGCTGGCTAACGTAACAGAAACAGGAGAAAATGTACTATATAATGAAATCTGTATTGTCTATAAATAATAGGTTTCTTCGTAAAATATGTGTTAATGTTAAAAATTAAGGTGGTTTCAAAAGAGAATAAAAAAGAAAAACAAAACAAACAACTAAATAAAAACGAAACCAAAAAAATCATAAATATCTTTACAACAAGGAATGTGTCAAGTTTATTTACAAGAAATTTATATTGTGTCTGATTTAGAAATAAACAACCTAACCAGTAAGTTACAAGGGAGAATAAAACCCCGGAATTAGAATTTGTTCATTGAGGAATAATTTCTGCAATGGCTGTACGGTTATTCCGTAAGAGGAAATCTGTGACAGCCTCATCACTTAACTCAAAATTTACATAATTAAAACATTGCTATACAATTTATTTCTCAAGCTGAAACATTTATACAGGCTTAAAGACAGTTTTATACATTATTTTTTCTTTCATTAAATAAAAGCCACATTAAAGGACGCGAAAGAAAGTGAAATTTAAGATTTTTAAATATCCTTACTTTTCGGTTATAAGACAATTTTTGCGGTGATTTTTCCTCTGCATCTTTCATAAATTCATATCACGAAAGTAAAATAACAAAATATTACCCTGATATTCTTTGTTGACTATACCTACAGAAAATATGGCATTTAGATCTGGGAATTTACAGCTTACTCTTATAAAAGCCATATCACATAGCTTTGAATGTTTTGTATCATTTGCAAATTTAAAAATAACCACACAAACAAAAGCCTATATCACGCTTTTCTCTTATTTTAGTGGCTTCCTGGTTCGTACTTCCGGTTTACAGCCAGGGTATCCATGGAGCCGGGACGCAGTCACATATGCACGTTTCTCCCTCGAGGTACGGCGCCGTAAATCCTTCCGCTCCTTCTGGCCAAATTATTCAGAATTCAGCTTTTCCGGAACAAAACAGTGTAAAGTACTCGGCAAAACGAAACGCGGCAAAACCCGGTCTTTGTCCATCTGTTGTTTTGATGACGTCAAAGAAATGCCCGGATGCTTGTGGTGATGATAATGACTGCGCAGGAATGACAAAATGTTGCCGTTATGGTTGCGGTAAAAAGTGCACAGAGCCAGAAATACCGGCGATCAATCCTGTGAGCTCGGCGCCAACTGAGCAGATCTCAAATAAATCTAAAATAGCTCCAGAAGTCGCCTCGTATCACGTAAACGGTTCCCATGTGAACTCTAACAATACTCAAAGTACTGAGGCGGCACTTAACAGTGGACCCAATAATCAACAGAATCAATCGACTAATGGACATCAAAATATTAATCCCGTTGGGGGACCTAGTTTTAATAATCACAACACGAACAGAGCAGACTTTAGGAATGGACCCATTCCATTTAGCTTCCGCCAAGTATCGACGGGCGGATCTAACAATCCCGGAGGTGGATTTAACAATGCACCAAATCACAATCAATACCCTGCGTCAAACAATCTACCTCCAAACCCCATTAACAGGGAAATTCTGCATAACAATTTTAGAGGCGGACCTAGGAATCAACCATCTTCTGAATTTGGAAATTCCGCAAGAAATTTTAACAATTATCCACTCGGTTCTAATGGAATGCCATACAATAGCAATTCTAATGGCGGATTTCACAACCAACAAGGATTCCAGAACTTTGTTCCAACGGACGTGTCAAGCACCATATCACCTAGAGTTATGGGAGGTCAAAATCATAATATGAATATGTATAATGGACAGCCTCAATACAACAATCCAAACGAGGCTCAA
>PRKT01001226.1:82564-101645 GCA_003671525.1 Saccostrea glomerata | reverse complement strand
GGGGGGGGGGGGGGGGGGGGGGGGGTCATAACGATGAGATATATCTCGGTTTCAGTAAAGAAAACGTATTACCTAACAAATCGCGATGATCAAACACAGGTCGACCTTGCAGATTTGCAACAGTAAAATGGGTCATTATTTTCTTACATAACAAATACGGTCAAATACACGAAGAAGCTCTATGGACCTTAAAAAATTTCTCACAAAGGAACAAATTCAAATGGTCAACTGGAAAGGCAAGATGTATTTACAAGCGGTTTTGATTTTTATGTCCTTAAGTTTTCCTCAAAGTTGAGAACATCGAGTTCATAACTGTAACGGATTTAATTGAGAAATTGTTCACCGCCAATCATTTCGTATTTTTCAGAAAACAATTCTCTACTATATTACTCCAAGAAAAAATTAAAATAATAAGGGGTAAACTTTATTTTTCTGTCTGCTCTTTATTTCTTAATTTAACTTTTTTTCTTCAACTACCAGGTCTTTAAACAAAAATAAAATTAAAATTAAAATACGCTTGATAAGTTTTTGTGAAATCTGATTTTTTTTAGATGAATATTTTCTAGTAAGCTTGTTGATCACTGACTGCTCACATTTTTCTTCAACATTTTAAACTTTGACGTATCCACTGCTCGTAAACAAGTATTTTTTTTTTTAAATATTTAAAAGTATATCTCGATTTTTTTAATTTCTTTTTTTTTTTGTTCAAATTATGTTCGAAAAAAATCAAGTCTACATATTTTAATTAAAAAACGTTCCTGTTGTATTTACTTGTAAAGGAGGAGTTAACTTCGAATATTGAATCCTGACTGATCAGAAATGAAATCAGTCCAAACCATTACAATTTAAAGTCATTATGGTGCTTTATCGATATGATATCACGTATCAGAAATTTTTTTGTGGTATTGAACAAAACATAAGAACTATGAAACTTTTAACTCATTAAAACGAGTTCTCTGTGATTTATACAGAGTCAGGTTCATATATCATGGGTTTTTACCCAATCACCCGTATCAGAAACTTTGACATATAACTTGTTCGGCTTAGTCTAACGCAAATACCGCGTTATATATATAAAAAATTTTACTTTATTTTCTGAAACAGGATTTGTTGTATTCATTTTAAAAAATGATGTGTATATTTCTACATTTTCTACGTAGAATTTTCAAAAAATGTGCTTAAATGTAAATTTATTAAAAGACAGAATATTACTACATTTTTCTCTTGCAGACGGAAAACAGCGCGTTTTACAATGTACCAAGCATTTTTACCGCTTTTAAGAAATGTAGTGGCGAATCTAGAGGGACCTTTTTTTCCTCTAAGAGAATCGAGGAGTCCCACATATTTGTTGTTTTTGTGAAGTAAAATTATTAGTTTTAAATTAGTTTAATAAACTTTGATTTAAAACTTTTAATGTAAAAACTACTAAAACATCAAACTTCAGCCAGAATCCGTTAATTTGTACCAAACTTAGTGCGGAGACGCAGAGGACCAAGGGTAGTGAGTTTATATACATGTAATTATGTACATGTATTATGTATAAAGAAAATCATGCAATGTCGCATGGAAGTGTCTAAAGTCACGGAGATATATATTAACAGATAAATATAAGATATTTTGAAAACAGATCACACATTTCAGTTTCTAATTGCTTCTCAAAAGGAACAATTCATTGTTTTGCGTCCGATTTTTGGCGCTTGCGTCAATGTGTTCCTTTTTTCTGGACATCTTAAAATATAGTTAAGAAGGAGTGGATTATTTTAAAATAATCCAGACATCATTTTACTGTAGCGAAGCATCATGAAAAGTATTTACCCTATATTAAGAAGAAAGAGCACCAAATGGTACCAATGTTCAATTTCAACGTCCGAGCGATTACCTGTCTAACAGATCTCTTGCTTTTAGCTAGCCATCTCAAGGGTTACGCAATATTGATGGCGAGTTCGGTGATTCTGAAGACACACAGTCTTGCTACATGTCCAGCATGAACGTTTTCTCTACGTTTTCACGCTTCCAAACCAAAAACTCTTACACAATCACTGCCAGGACTCTTTCTGGACCTCCTTTGAAAAACTTTTTTGGTAGATCAAGTTGTTATATTATCATCATTATTTTTTATTCTGATCACGGCGTTAATATTTCAGGTGATTTTCTGCGTTACTTTTGTCGTCGTAAATGCACTTTAACCTTTTTTTCCACGAAGTTGTGTTGTAAAACCTGGCTTTACTAACTGTATAGGAGTTAACTTAAAAGACGTAAAAACAAATGTTATTCATGACAATATACAGCGATAAGGAGTTCCCCAACTTGCAGTTTTTTGAGATCACATCAACCCAACTATCCTGCCAAGAGATTTATGATTTATTTCCATTTGTCACAGTAAGACGAAATAGAGTTGCATGCCCCAAGATATGCAAATTATTATACAATACAAACTGTGAAAAAAAACATAGAAAAAAAACGGTTAAAAAAACACTTGAACTTAAATTCGACCGAAACAAAAAAAAGCTTACACACCCACACCCACCCCCACACACTTAATTGTAAATAATCACGAGAATTTAAAAAGTGCATACCTGTAAAAAAAAAAACCAGGTATCTTTGCTCAATTACGATATGTATTATAATATGGAAATTGTTACAAACATTGGCTCCCTCGGGGAACATTACAAGATCATTTTACATTAATGGTATTTCGTATCTTAATAATTGAGATTTTACCCATTTGTTATATGAAAGATTTTAAAGACAAATTCTAAAAGAAAAATCAATTGTTTTTAAAATTTTATGAGCGATCGAGGAATCCAAAGCTACTTCTAATATTACAGCCACTACTTTAAAAAATTACATTTTTAAAATATCGAATTCATTCCAAACTGCAATTTCCTATTTGTTCAAAATCGTATGATGTACGAGGGGTTATCAAAAAGTTCGTGGACTAGCGTCATAAAATAAAAACCGTTTTAGGCACATCAATGAATTTTAAAATATCAAGTTAGCATCAGCTTTTCTATCTTAAGTATAAACCATAAATCATAAATTTTATTTTATAATAAATTAGGAATGTATTTATAAGCAATGGTATGTCCAGGCGGCGCAACCTCGAAAACGACGTTTTTGCGACCTATGTGCTAATGAGAAAAACTCTTTTGATATAATCATTTGACATCCAAAAATCTCGTTAATTCAGGTATGTGTTGGGACACAATTATTCCATAAAATGTGAAATTTTCACTTAATTCTGAAAGCTCTATGAAATTTCAGCGTAAATTTTACACGGAATGTCCAAACACATGAGGCCTTGAAAATGACGTTAAAAGGGGGGAGGGGTTTCCGTTTCCAATATTCTATAAAGTTTTGCCCCTGTAAAAACTGGTATAGACCTAAAATATATTGAAACTGGCTACAGAGTAAAAATATGCATCCAGAGTACGTGTCTTTTAATGCCAAAATAGATTTAGGGAGAAAAGGGATAACCGATTTATGTCGATTTGCAGTCAAGGTGTGAAAAATCAATCACGTCAAAAAATGACGTTGATCATGTGTTGTACATATCGAATTCCCAAAAGCAAAATATGCCGGCACAATCAAGCGAGGATCTCTCCCAATGTGTTAAACCATTCGGAATATTATATTCATTGAAGGCCACTGTTCATGGCATTGTAAAGTCATATAAACAAGGCGGGTTTAAGTCCTTACTCAGCTCCTGGGAATCTCATCAAAAGAAGTGTATGGGGTAGAAGAAGTGGACATTTAAAAGAATCATGACGTTATTGGACGTCATGAAAATAAACGACGACAGCGCCGGGTGATCATATAATGTCGTTTTCATTTTATAATAATTCGGCAAACAATGAACGTATCAGTCTAAAATTTTCAACATTTCTTTATTTTTTGTTGTTTTATGTTATCTAAAAATTTTGAAAGCACAGCTTACATAGAACTAATTTTATAGCCTCAGTCCACGAACTTTTTAATAACCCCTCGTAATTGACCATTGACCATTTAAAGTTAAAAATGAAATATGCCATTTACGGTATTGTCTAATTATAATTGAATATTTTTTTCTTTCGATACGATAATTTTATGCTATATGACTTTTAGATTTCAATCACTGCTGATTAAAAAAGATCAAAGATGTAGAAAGTAACAGGAATGCAAATGTAGAGCATAAAATAAACCAATCGAAATCAAAATAATAAAAATAATTATAATATTTTTGGAGGAGAAACAATACCTTAGACAAGACGCAAAAGAAGTGTTTTTGAAATTAAGAAGGGAAACTTTTATCATGACGATAAATATAAATATTGATAGACCTCTTATACCTGTAACAACAACAACAACAATAATAATAATAATAATAATAATAATAATAATAATAATAATAATAATAATAATGATAATAATGATAATAATGATAATAATAATAATCAATACAAGGTATCTTGTTTCGTTTATATAAAATGTATTAAAAAAAAGATTGAAAGGTAAAACATACAATCGTTGTAGAAATATCTCCAGCCAGCCTCCTCAGACGTGTTAGACGTAAAAATTTTCTTGTGGGTCCGGCACTTCTTCACAACAGGATTGTATCCAAAAGCGCTACACTCCTTTTGACACATGACAGCACACCTAGTCATCGAATGCGCTTCTTTCTCTCCTAAGAGTTCGTTATTTGACTTTTTATCATTTAAGTCCAGGTCTGCAGTGTATATTCGGGAAAAAATGGTAGCTTGCGACATGGTGAAGAAGACAGAAATTAAACATATACCCCGAGTATTGCCCATGTTTTTCTTAATGTGCACTTAAGAAACATCTGAGTCCCTAGAAGATACTGCATATTGACATTTAAGTTACCAAGTATAAATATTACAGCCTCGATGTACAGCAGACTTTGATTGGTTGATCGTTCAGTTTTCAATATTTTCCTTTAGCTGTGATATTGACTTTATGAAAGAAAAGCACAGGAACCTTAAGCATGGATATTGAAATCTTGAAACAACTGTTAAAATTCTTTATTGAATACTTTTCTAATGATCAGAAAATGTATGTGTTTAACCGTTTTCTATGTCTATTTGCGTATTTTTAAGCAAAGGATTTCAATTGATTAAGAGGAAATTAAATCATGTTTACATTTTTTTTAAATCGATATAGTCAAAAAAAAAACGAACAAACTAACAAACAAACAAAATAAACGAAGTACAGATAAGAAGAATTACTTTTGTTTTCATGTTTACATGCTTATAAATATAACATTTTGATTCTGTTTTCATTTTGCTTAATAAGGTTTGTATAAAGTGATCATTAAGTCTTTGACGAATGATTGGCAGACAAATATGACTTTTCAGATTCCTTTGGTCGTTCCACATATACCCAATGCCCAAACAATCTAATTGCTCCGTAATAAATTTTGCCAAACTTTGATAATTTTCTTTGTCATTTTCACAACTACAATAAGACCAGTCATAAGCAGCTCTTAGTATACAATTTTCAGACTGTGATAATTTAAACCAGAATTTAAACATTCGATAAATACGAATAAGATACATAGGTAGACGTCCTGTCTCAAAGTACAACATGGACGTGTCTGTAGTTTTACGGACACCGAGTACATATCGTATAAACTCAAGATGAACCTTCTCCTGGCCTTTGTGGGATTCCCAAACTTCACAGCCATAGTTTAAGATACTACATACATAGGTATCAAAAATAGAAAACAAAGTACAATGATTTATAGATAAAGCTGCTTCATTGTTGATTTGAGAGCGAACATAGCTTTGCGACCTTGTGTCGCTAATTGTTTTTGAGCACTGAGGAATTTACAGTTATAGTTAAACACAATGCATAAATAAACAAATTGGTCCACTGTTTCTATATTTTCACCATTATAAGTCCATTTTTTCATTTGCGCGGACTTTTTCACCTTTTTAAAAAACAACAACTTTAGTTTTTGATACATTTACATCTAGGCCACATTCGTGCGTATATAACTCTAGTGTGTTTAACATGCTTTGTAATTCATCAATTGATTCTGAAAACAATACCATGTCATTTGCATACATTAGAAGATATCAATGGAATGTAAAGGCATATATTTTGATGAGACATATCCTAATATTATGCAGTTATTTTTTGCTGATGATGTAGTTAACTTTGCTGATAATGTTATCAACTTACAAAATCAAATTAAAGCGTTAGAAAAATTTTGCTACAAATATGGCATGAAAATTAATTTACAAAAATCA
This sequence comes from Saccostrea glomerata, assembly GCA_003671525.1. Classification (NCBI taxonomy): domain Eukaryota; kingdom Metazoa; phylum Mollusca; class Bivalvia; order Ostreida; family Ostreidae; genus Saccostrea; species Saccostrea glomerata. The sequence continues at coordinate 95,397 of PRKT01001226.1, read as the reverse complement.
AAGATCATGCTGTTTAGACGTGGGGGTATAACAAAAAGTACAGAGAAATGGTTTTTTGATGGAAGAGAAATTGAAATTGTATCATTTTACAAATACCTAGGGTTATATTTTACAAGTACAATGTCATGGGAATTGACAAAGAAGTCTCTGTGTGTGTCAGCAGAAAAAGCATTGTTTATTGTATATAAATTTATGAAGATGTACAATGCATCATATAAACAAATCTTTTGCATTTTTGATAGAATGATTGTACCTATTTTGACTTATGGTGCTGAAATATGGGGGTATGAGTTATCTAAATGTATTGAATGTATACATACAAAGTTTTGTAGAAGAGTTTTAAGACTAAAGAACAATACACCTGAAATAGTTGTACTAGGAGAATTAGGGAGATATCCTCTTATGGTACAGTACTTTAAGAAATTTATTGCATATTGGTTAAAGATACTTTGTATGGAAGATGATAGATACCCAAAAAGATGTTACTTATTATTACTTCAGTTAAATAATGTAGGTAGAATTAGAGGTAACTGGGCATCAGAGGTGAAGTCAATGTTATTTAGATATGGATTCCACTATGTATGGATTTATCAAGGTGTAGGGGATAATGTATTATTTTTAAAAGAGTTTGTACAAAGAGTCCAGGATAACTATATGCAAGAATGGCACTCCTCATTGAGCTCTTATAGTAAATTGGATTTTTATTGTAAATTCAAAATTCTTTTTGAACCAGAAAGGTATCTAGATGTTATAAACAATGTATCTTTTAGAGAATCACTTTGTAAATTAAGAACCTCTAGTCATTGTTTGGAAATTGAACATGGTCGATTTAAAGGTATTCCTAGAGAAAATAGGTTTTGTCTCTTCTGTCAAATAGCAAATAAAAATTTTATTGAAAATGAAAGTCACTTTGTAGAAAATTGTGAATTATATATGGATATTAGAGTAAACTGTAATATTTTGAAACACTTAAGATTTTATAAAAACACTGTGAATATGTTTATATATGGAAATGATGCAGTGTTAAATGATATGGCAAAATTTTCTTTTTTAGCTTTTAAAGAGAGGAAAAAGTTCATTGAGAATTTAATACGTGATAATATATAAGCATAGTTCATTTTTTTTTCCATAATGTATATGTAAAGCCTGATCTGAAATTGTAAATCTTACATTGTAAAACATGATTGTACTTTGGGCCGGTGGCCTGCAATACTTAATACAATAAATATCTTGATTATCTTGAACATTAGAAGACAAAGGCTTAATAGCTGCAAACCGATAGGCGTGTTGCCCTTATGAACTCATTTCAAGATCATTAACATATAATATAAACAGCATGTGCAATAAAACTTCCCCTTGTACATGTAAAAGACCAACATAACTTTCAGAAAAATTAGATATACGATCAGAGGATTCTACACAGCTTCTAATTCTAGAAAACATGTAACGAATAATTGTAAGTAGTTTCCCTTGTATACCATAATACTTCAGTTTTCTATATAATTTTTTCCTAATGATGGAGTCAAAAGCATTCTTCTAATCAACAAAACAACAATAAAACCGTTTCTTAGTTTGAAGTGCTTTTGATACAAGACAATGTAGCGCAAATATTGCTTCTGTAGTACCTAACATAGGTTGAAAACCAAACTGTGCATCTGTAATAAAACTATTAGATGATGCCCATAATATAAACCTTCTATTCAGTATTGAGGTGAACAATTTACAAAAGCAACTAATAAGACTTGTACCTCGATAATTACTGGGATTATACAAAATAATTTGCGTTCCTTTTTGGAAATCAACTAATGAGAGGCGAGAATACAAACAAAATCAAAATATTTTGAATTGAAGAAATTCCTTTCATTTACAGATGTTGAGATTTAAAAAGTATACAATTTCATGCATTAGTAGTATAGGGTGTGGGAATATACGCGCCCTCGTCAAATTTTGCACATCAAATTTCGCTCACCGATGACCTCAGAGGACGGACCCCAGTCCAATGAGTCACCAGAATGAATGTGGGGGAAAGAGGACGGATCACACCACAGGAGGTGTCATTCTTTTAGATAATAATAAAATGAGACGGACCACACCACAGGATTTTTAAGACGTATAAATTTAAGAATAAATAATTAATACAGTATATGTACATTTTCTACGTAAAATTTTTTAAAATGTGCTTAAATGTAAATTTATTAAAAGACAGAATATTACTACATTTTTCTCTTGCAGACGGGAAAAACGCGCATTTTACAATGTACCAAGCATTTTTACCGCTTTTAAGAAATGTAGTGGCGAATCTAGAGGAAAACATTTTTTTCATCTAAGAGAATCGAGGAGTCCTACATATTAGTTGTTTTTGTAAAGTAAAATTATTATTTTTAAATTAGTTTAATAAACTTTGATTTAAAACTTTTAATGTAAAAACTACTAAAACATCAAACTTCAGCCAGAATCCGTTAATTTGTACCAAACTTAGTGCGGAGACGCAGAGGACCAAGGGTAGTGAGTTTATATACATGTAATTATGTACATGTATTATGTATAAAGAAAATCATGCAATGTCGCATGGAAGTGTCTAAAGTCACGGAGATATATATTAACAGATAAATATAAGATATTTTGAAAACAGATCACACATTTCAGTTTCTAATTGCTTCTCAAAAGGAACAATTCATTGTTTTGCGTCCGATTTTTGGCGCTTGCGTCAATGTGTTCCTTTTTTCTGAACATCTTAGAATATAGTTAAGAAGGAGTGGATTATTTTAAAATAATCCAGACATCATTTTACTGTAGGGAAGCATCATGAAAAGTATTTACCCTATATTAAGAAGAAAGAGCACCAAATGGTACCAATGTTCAATTTTATTTTTTAACGTCCGAGCGATTACCTGTCTAACAGATCTCTCGCTTTTAGCTAGCCATCTCAAGGGTTACGCAATATTGATGGCGAGTTCGGTGATTCTGAATACACACAATCTTGCTACATGTCCAGAATGACCGTTTTCTCTACGTTTTCACGCTTCCGAACCAAAAACTATTACACAATCACTGCTAGGACTCTTTCTGGACCTCATTTGAAAAACTTTTGTCGCTAGATCAAGTTGTTATATTATCATCAGTATTTTTTATTCTGATCATTGCGTTAATATTTCAGGTGATTTTCTGCGTTACTTTTGTCATCGTAAATGCACTTAAACCTTTTTTTTCCACGGAGTTGTGTTGTAAAACCTGGCTTTATTAACTGTATAGGAGTTAACTTAAAAGACGTAAAAACAAATGTTATTCATGACAATATACAGAGATAAGGAGTTCCCCAACTTGCAGTTTTTTTAGATCACATCAACCCAACTATTCTGCCAAGAGATTTATGATTTATTTCCATTAGCCACAGTTAGACGAAATGGAGTTGCATGCCCTAAGATATGCAAAATCATTATACAATTCAAACTGTGAAAAAAAAACATAGAAAAAAAGGTTTAAAAAAACACTTTAAGGCAAATTCGACCAAAACAAACGAGGAAACAAAAAACAACTTGACACACCCACACTCACCCCCCACACACTTAATTGTAAGTAATCACGAGAATTTAAAAAGTGCATAACTGTAAATATCTCAATGTGTGTTTCAGGCTACAACTTTTCAACCTTATGCCACAACATTTCCACCTGACACTGCTGAATCTACCACTTTTGAAGAGAACACACTTCAAAGCACTGTTCAGCCGACCCCACAGAATTTTCAAGTGACATCTTTAGGTATGTATATGTATGGTTACCACATCCCCCACCCCCCAAATAAAAGTATGTACACAAATGATCTATACATGTACCTTTAAATTATATACTACGCATTTTATAACATTTGAATTGTAGAGATTCACTGGAAAATTATTACATTTACCTTCATTACCATCATCGCTGTGACATTAATCATAATTGCAACTGTATGCTGCTTAAGTCGTCGTCGTCGTCGTCGTCGACGTCGAAGACGTACTATGAATCGTACCGACACCATTCACATGGGAGGAGTTTACCTAAAGCTGTGTACGATGACGTTTCTTTAGAGGAATATAAGAGAGAATAAGGTTTTTCTTTTTATATTTAAACAGTTTGGATGCTGACTGGAATAATTATCATGGTTTCAACCCTTGTGTATTAGTGTAAGTGTGTAGAAACCTTGATTTTGGAATTAAATAATTATGTGTTTAACGAAAGAATCTACGAGGAAGGACAAAGAGAAAGAAGAACGGAGCCTAATGTACATGTATATCATCTTCGACCACGAGAGGACATACGTCGTCCCGCAAGATATAGACCATAAGTCTACACCTATGACTATTTAATCAGACTAATATACTGCGTAATATTTGGTATGCGGGTTTTTCTTGCTAAATTTTAAATAAGTTTGCATTTTTTCCGCTTAAATGATCTTTGACAGAAATTGGGGACTTTCTTGTTTTTTAACTAGATTAAACCTTGGGTTTAAGGGACTTGTATTGCTGGTGCAATGATAATAACCTGATGTGTGTTGAATATTACTAAGTAACTAGCTAACTATTACTTGTCCAGGAACTTAGCAGGAAGATCATATAACTTTCTAGAATTTAGGTTGCATACACGTACAAATGCCTTTTTAACCCCTGCTTAAAATTAGTTGCCCCTTTGTAAACACGCTATCATTTCGACCGTATTTTTTGCTACTTTTCATTCATCTAAAATCTTTAATACAACAGTTTTAAATCAGAGGAGAAAAGAACCATGTCCCTTTGTTTTTTCTGCTACATGTATGTGTGAGCCCCTAAAATGCCCCTATCCACTCAGATAATTACGGTAGCTGGTATAGGACATGGTATGAGATTTTTTTTCAGTTTGTGGCCACGAAATAAAATTCGTGGAAACGAAATAAAAATTCGTGAAAACGAAATAAAATTCGTGGGATTATCAGTTACATGTATTTTTTCTGATTATTATGTAATGCACTTACGGTTTAGAATGCAGCTACTAGTATAGCCTCAAGGGTACAAGTTTATAATTCATCTTTGCAAACATAAAGATTCTACCATCTCTGACAGATTTGGTTTCGAGCTAGTTTTGATATATTATATTCTCCCTCACTTCGTTCGTCCAAATATAAATTAATTAAGAACTAAATAATCAACATACACATGTGTCGTAAACAGGATGCTGTTCGTTAGCTCTTTATTTTCAATATTATACAAATAATCTCAGGATAATCCCAATTCCAAATCATCTACAGAAGATTCAATTTTTATATCGTCCATTTTTTACACAAAATGTTCTTAATACACAGTGTACCTTACTACCTTACAACTTGATATTCAAAGAACCGAGCGAGCTTAGATAAACGCCCAACCCTGCGAACTGCTATTTGTACCAACATATTACGGCCGAACATAAGTATAACTTGTATGTTAACATTCAATTTATATATTTTTATATCCATATCAAAATAAGTTTCTTATGTATTAATTAAGTCTTCAATTTGTAGTTACAGATGCCAAAAGAAAAACTACATTTTATGTGGCAATATATAGTCTAGTCTCATACAATACATATATAGATCAAACCTGCAAGCGTGACTTTATGCAAAATACAATCATTGTAGAAAAGGAATTGATGTTTTAAATCTATATAAAAATGAGAGGTCATTGCTGCTGTGTATTGAAACAGAAAAATACTTAGTACATAAAGAGATATCTAATAAGTTTAATAAATAAAAAGAACTACAAATGTTTTTTTTTTGTTTTTTTGCCGACTACCCCAAGTCCATTAATCGAAATGAAGATATTTTCATCTATGTATGCTAGTAGATAATTGTATGAATTTTCGCAAAACGTACTAGTATTTGGCATAAAAATGATGTATATAACGTTATAATTTTTGTAAAACTTGAATAAAGCCATAAACCAAGTTGCCATTATTATTCAATCAATTTTCAAAGAAGTATAATATGTAGGCAGGAGTCGAGAATTATCGTGCATAGTTCTTTATTTTTGATATCTTATTTGGTTACTAGGGATTTATATAGTTACTAAGGGTTTATTGGGTAACTGAAAGTTTAATTTTTACTCTATACATCATATTTTATGTATATATACAGTGTACATAAAATACACAAAAATATGTGATTGTCACATTATTATTTGTTATTCTGATGCTCACCGTGGTTGCATACTAACTGTTAAGAAATCTTCCTACACTTTTTTTTTACATGACTGTAATGCTGTTGCTAAGGATTTCTTTGATGCCTGTAGGATAAAATTTTAAATTCTAAAGATACATAGATCTTAATCCTTACGATACCAACATTGAACCTTACAATTTCATATCATAGTACACAAACATCCCTTTTTCTCAATATTTTTATGCATTTAAAGTTGTTATTAGGGATATTTTTGGTTGCCATAGAAAATTAAATTCTGTATTTCACCTACAATTTACAATGTGTCTAGGATTAAATAATTTTATCATGTGTTACTTAAAAAATATGGAACACATACATAATTCTATAAATAAATGTTTCTGAAATTGACTTTAAATTCAATTCATTGTTGTTATGTTTGATGTGTTGCTAGGCAACCAAATTACAGGGATAACACCAAAAAATATCATTTTCTGTTAGGATCGGGTATACCTTTGGATTACATATTATATTAGTTTTTTTTTTTAAGAGGAAGCCTAGATTGGCTCTTGTCCTATCTTTTTCTTTATATTTTTAAATGAGTAAAAAGAACCAAAAAAATACCAGGTATCTTTGCTCAATTACGATATGTATTATAATATGGAAATTGTTACAAACATTAGCTCCCTCAGGGAACATTACAAGATCATTTAACATTAATAGTATTTCGTATCTTAATAATTGAGATTTTACCCATTTCTTATATGAAAGATTTTTGAGACAAATTCTGAAAAAAAAATCAATTATTTTTAAAATTTTATGAGCGATCGAGGAATCCAAAGCTATTTCTAATATTACAGTCACTACTTTAAAAAATTACATTTTTAAAATATCGAATTATTTCCAAACTGCAATTTCTTATTTGTTCAAAATCGTATGATGTCATCGACCATTGACCATTTAAAGTTAAAAATGAAATATGCCATTTACAGTATTGTCTAATTATAATTGAATAATTTTTTCTTTCGATACGATACTTTTATGCTATACGACTTGTAGATTTCAATCACTGCTGATTAAAAAAGACCAAAGATGTAGAAAGTAACAGGAATGCAAATGTAGAGCATAAAAGAACCCAATCGAAATCAAAATAATAAAAATAATTGAGACAAGAATGTCGTTTAGAAATATTTTTGGAAGAGAAACAATACCTTAGACAAGACGCAAAAGAAGTGTTTTTGAAATTAAGAAGGGAAACTTTTATCATGACGATAAATATAAATATTGATAGACCTCTTATACCTGTAACAAATAAATATAATAATAATAACAATAATAGTTATAATAATAATCAATACAACGTATCTTGTTTCGTTTATATAAAAGGTATAAAAAAAAAAGATTAAAAGGTAAAACATTCAATCGTTATAGAAATATCTCCAGGCGGCCTCCTTAGACGTGTTAGATGTAAAGATTTTCTTGTGGGTCCCGCACTTCTTCACAACAGGATTGTATCCAAAACCGCTACACTCCTTTTGACACATGACAGCACACTTAGTCATTGAATCCTCTTCTTTCTCTCCTAAGAGTTCGTTATTTGACTTTTTATCATTTAAGTCCAGGTCTGCAGTGTATATTCGGGGAAAATGTTAGCTTGCGACATGGTGAAGAAGACAGAAATTAAATATATACCCCGAGTATTGCCCATGTTTTTCTTAATGTGCACTTAAGAAACATCTGAGTCCCTAAAAGATACTGCATATTGACATTTAAGTTTCCAAATATAAATATTTCATCCTCGATGTATTGCAGACTTTGATTGGTTGATCGTTCAGTTTTCAATATTTGGTTTTAGCTGTGATATTGACTTAATGAATGAAAAGCATAGGGACCTTAAGCATTGATATTGAAATCTTGAAACAACTGTTAAAATTCTTTATTGAATACTTTTCTTATGATCAGAAAATGTATGTGTTTAACCGTTTTAAGCAAAGGATTTCAATTGATTAAGAGGAAATTAAATCATGTTTACATTTTTTTTAATTCGATGTAGTCAAAAAAAAAACTAACTAACAAACAAATAAACAAAAAAACGAAATACAAATAAGAACTACTTTTGTTTTCATGTTTACATGCTTAGAAATATAACATTTTGATTCTGTTTGCATTTTGCTAAATAAGGTTTGTATAAAGTGATCATTAAGTCTTTGACGAATGATTGGCAGACAAATATGACTATTCAGATTCCTTTGGTCGTTCCACATATACCCAATGCCCAAACAATGGAATTGCTCCGTAATAAATTTTGCCCAACTTTGATAATTTTGCTTGTCATTTTCACAACTACAATAAGACCAATCATAAGCAGCTTTTAGTATACAATTTTCAGACTGTAATAATTTAAACCAGAATTTAAACATTCGATAAATACGAATAAGATACATAGGTAGACGTCCTGTCTCAAAGTACAACATGGACATGTTTGTAGTTTCACGGACACCGAGTACATATCGTATAAACTCAAGATGAACCTTCTCAATGTCCTGGCCTTTGTGGGATTCCCAAACTTTACAGCCATAGTTTAAGATACTACACACATGGGTATCAAAAATAGAAAACAAAGTACAATGATTTATAGATAAAGCTGCTTCATTGTTGATTTGAGAGCGAACATAGCTTTGCGACCTTGTGTCGCTAATTGTTTTTGAGCAATGAGGAATTTACAGTGATAGTTAAACACAATGCCTAAATAAACAAATTGGTCTACTATTTCTATGTTTCACAATTATAAGTCCATTTTTTCATTTGCGCGGACTTTCCCACCATTACTAAAAACAACAACTTTAGTTTTTGATACATTTACATCTAGGCCACATTCCTGCGTATATAACTCTAGTGTGTTTGACATGCTTTGTAATTTATCAATTGATTCTGAAACAATACCATGTCATCTGCATACATAAGAAGATAAAGGGGCTTAATAGCTGCAAACCAATAGGCGTGTTACCCTGCTTTATGAACTCATTTCAAGATCATTAACATAAAATATAAACAGCATGGGCGATAAAACTTCCCCTTACTGTAAAAGACCAACATGACTTTCAGAAAAATTAGATATACGATCAGGGTATTTTAGACAGCTTCTAATTCTAGAAAACATGGAACGAATAATTGTAAGTAGTTTCCCTTGTATACCATAATACTTCAGTTTTCTATATAATTTTTCCCTAATGATGGAGTCAAAAGTATTCTTCTAATCAACAAAACAACAATAAAACCGTTTCTTAGTTTGAAGTGCTTTTGATACAAGACAATGTAGCGCAAATATTGCTTCTGTAGTACCTAACATAGGTTGAAAACCAAACTGTGCATCTGTAATAATACTTTTAGATGATGCCCATATTATAATCCTTCTATTCAGTATTGAGGTGAACAATTTACAAAAGCAACTAATAAGACTTGTACCTCGATAATTACTGGGATTATACAAAATAATTTGCGTTCCTTTTTGGAAATCAACTAATGAGAGGCGAGAATACAAACAAAATCAAAATATTTTGAATTGAAGAAATTCCTTTCATTTACAGATGTTGAGATTTAAAGATAGGCCACGGTACTTTTACTCATCAACGTAATTCACTCAACCTGCTTTATAAAACATTTTGTCGAAAATCCGACTAAAATCGGCACCGCCGTTTCAAAGATAATCATTGCTGAACGTCTGCATTCGCACCTGTAAAAACGATCGATATTCCATGACAATGTCACTTCCGGTTTAAATGCAATCAAGTACAATTACGTCATAAGTGTGTCTCGCTTCCCTCGAGAGATAGGTGAATAATGACAGAAAGCTCTATTTCAGATAATTCTGATAGTCAATTAGAGGAAGAATCGTTAGAACTTTCTTGTGGAACGTCAAGTTTTGATGGGGATTCATTGCTGTGCAATATTACAGAAAATGTGGGAGTAGAACCTTTTCGTTTTGAGCCCTACGCTAGTGAACCCTCAGACAAAAAAGAATCGACCACAAACGATGCGGGACCCGAGGAAGCTAATCGTTTGCATACTATTGATTGATATGCGAGTAAAACGATAGAAAATATTCATAAGAAGCATTTTAAATCATTATTTTCAAAAATATATGAAATAAATCATAAGTTGACACATTACCTATCTATCCCCACCCTAAAACTTTAACACGTCCTAAACAGTTCATAACATGAATAACGTTAGTCCCTACTGATTTTAATTTTTCGTTCATTTTTTTTTTTATTTGTTGTTGGAACCCACTCTTTTTCTACATTTTTATAAATATTTTTTCATTGTCATTGTTTTTTTTTGAAAAATGTTTTGCAATGATTTTTTGACAAATGCCCCCTTTCCAGTGAACTCGGATGCACATCTGACGCATGACATTTTTAAATTAGTCTGACGATTAAATTTTAAATTATAGCAATTGTATTGAATTGTATAACAGCATTTGTAAACATTTTGTAGTTGCAGTTGTGAAAATTGTTCTATCATGCCCACCACCCGGGATTGCGTGTGCAGCAGTGCTGCCATGAGATGGAGAATATAAAGTCTTTTTTTTTTTTAGGAAGACCAAGGCATTACCTGTATAACTGACCACCCTGGACTTGCACCAGTCTGTTTAAACAGATGTGTCCTCCAAATAGTCTATGATTTATATATATAGCAGGATGAGAAAATATTGAAGATTCTTCAGAGTAATGTGCATTTTTTTTTACATGCACCTTACAACAAATTGTGTTTCAGAATTATCTTTCCAATCTTACTTTTCATATGGATACACAATACCATTATCAGTCTATCAAGTTTACCACAAATCATGTAAATGTTATTCGAGTTAGATGTCTTGAACCTTAGTACAAGTTTGCATTCTCTTATTATTCTCCTATAAAACAAATTCTTAAGCTTAAATAACCTGATAATGAATAAAGATTTATTATCTTGGATTTTTGCAAACATGTCAATTTGACTATCAAAGAAAAGAATTTCAGGAATATTAAATTATAGATTCAAAACTCAATCAACTTACATTGTATTTTCTACTCGCCACACATCTAGATAGTAAATTCTTTTTGACAATTTCAATATTATCATATTTACATGTACAAAAATAAAAATGCATGGTACTCTAGAGGACTATTTTAAATTATTGGCTTTATGAGCACATACAGTCAACTCACTTTAACATATCCCCCAGGTACCTGGCACTCAAGATATCGGTATATTTGAAAGAGCCAAATTCAAATGTAGATGTAACTTTTAAATAGAAAATACAGATCCACATTCTATAGACAATTAGCAAGGTGGGCATGAGGTTATCTTGGGGAAAAAAATCTGAGTTGTTTTGCCATAATGAGCTGTGAATTGTATCCCCGAACCAGTTTTCAAACTTATTCTGAAAATTACAATGGGTTTAAGCAACAATAATCATTCAGTGATAATTATGTTGTTAAATGAATTGAAAACATGTACAGTAAACCTTTTCAATGGATTACTTTTTCTAAATTAAACATACATTATATTGATCTATTAAAGCACTATGTCTATAGAATCTTGAAATTTTTTCTTGGATAGTATTCTCTTTATTGGGTCTTTCATAAGCACTGCAGAATGGAGGAGGAACATTGTTCAGCATGATATACTGTAGATGTACTTTTTTCTGTGGGGACATAATTCCGCGGAATCTTAATTTCTTTTTAATCCGCGGATAGAAAATTACGCGGATTTCTTAGACTGTCAATATATATTTTACATTTATATTAAGTACACTTGGATAAATTTCCACGGAAAATGTCTTACCGCGTACATAGCTTAAATTAATACCACGCGGAAAAATGTACTTCTACAGTACCACTGGAGTTCATGCTCTGATCCTCTGCTAAAGTTATGACCACTTTCATTAATTTGTTAATGTAACCTGCAAATAAATAATTTTGTACAATACAGTCAAACCTCATTCCTTACACATCTTAATGATAAATTAAAGCAAAAAATGCTCTCTGGCCACTGAGATATTGATACCCGGGGCCATGCAACAAGATCAGTTAACACATTTTATGTGCTATGTGAAGAAGTAGAACTACATGGGCTAATCATTATATGTTCGCAATACTACAAGATGCATTGGCATAAAAATCACTAGATATGTAAAATATTTTAAATAGGGGCCTAAAAGAAAAAAACTAATACTGATTAGACTACTAGTATTTAATACACGCATCCTTGTTACCTTTCAGATATATAATTATATTAACCCTTAGTCCCAACCTATCAATCCGGATAATTTAGGTCCGTTTACATATACTAGTCTAATATTTAGTTGTTTCCTCCTTCCTTTCTCGATAAATCGATAAAACGGTAAGGTCATGGAAAATTTTGTGAAGTTGAATTTTTGCAATGTTTTAATTTTCGAAATGAAATAAGGTTGATTTCATGGGTAAAAATCAAGGTTTGTAATTTCAAGCCAAGTTAGATGTGCCGATGGTGTAATTTTTTTTTTAGTTTAGATCACGTCGACTAATTGATTGAATTTACACACATGGTATAATATAAATTATAGATAACAGGAATAATAAATATATGGGAGTCAATGGATGGTTTTTTTACGTAAGTAATTATTTTTAGGAGTAAAACGTAAACAATACCCGAATCGCCTTTT
>PRKT01001226.1:66578-82391 GCA_003671525.1 Saccostrea glomerata | reverse complement strand
GGTTCAAGCGCAGAAATATTAAGTCAGGCATACTAATCCGTTTTAAGTTTTGTTTTCCAATTTAATGAAGTCTGAAGAAGAAGGTATTTACATATTTTACCAACATTTAATAGTCTTCCAATGGCATTGAACATTCACGAGAATTGCGTCACTTTCACTTTTCTACATCTTTGATCTTTTTTAATCAGCAGTGATTGAAATCTAAAAGTCATATAGCATAAAATTATCGTATCGAAAGAAAAAAATATTCAATTATAATTAGACAATACCGTAAATGGCATATTTCATTTTTAACTTTAAATGGTCAATGGTCAATTACGAGGGGTTATTAAAAAGTTCGTGGACTGAGGCTATAAAATTAGTTCTATGTAAGCTGTGCTTTCAAAATTTTTAGATAACATAAAACAACAAAAAATAAAGAAATGTTGAAAATTTTAGACTGATACGTTCATTGTTTGCCGAATTATTATAAAATGAAAACGACATTATATGATCACCCGGCGCTGTCGTCGTTTATTTTCATGACGTCCAATAACGTCATGATTCTTTTAAATGTCCACTTCTTCTACCCCATACACTTCTTTTGATGAGATTCCCAGGAGCTGAGTAAGGACTTAAACCCGCCTTGTTTATATGACTTTACAATGCCATGAACAGTGGCCTTCAATGAATATAATATTCCGAATGGTTTAACACATTGGGAGAGATCCTCGCTTGATTGTGCCGGCATATTTTGCTTTTGGGAATTCGATATGTACAACACATGATCAACGTCATTTTTTGACGTGATTGATTTTTCACACCTTGACTGCAAATCGACATAAATCGGTTATCCCTTTTCTCCCTAAATCTATTTTGGCATTAAAAGACACGTACTCTGGATGCATATTTTTACTCTGTAGCCAGTTTCAATATATTTTAGGTCTATACCAGTTTTTACAGGGGCAAAACTTTATAGAATATTGGAAACGGAAACCCCTCCCCCCTTTTAACGTCATTTTCAAGGCCTCATGTGTTTGGACATTCCGTGTAAAATTTACGCTGAAATTTCATAGAGCTTTCAGAATTAAGTGAAAATTTCACATTTTATGGAATAATTGTGTCCCAACACATACCTGAATTAACGAGATTTTTGGATGTCAAATGATTATATCAAAAGAGTTTTTCTCATTAGCACATAGGTCGCAAAAACGTCGTTTTCGAGGTTGCGCCGCCTGGACATACCATTGCTTATAAATACATTCCTAATTTATTATAAAATAAAATTTATGATTTATGGTTTATACTTAAGATAGAAAAGCTGATGCTAACTTGATATTTTAAAATTCATTGATGTGCCTAAAACGGTTTTTATTTTATGACGCTAGTCCACGAACTTTTTGATAACCCCTCGTACATCATACGATTTTGAACAAATAGGAAATTGCAGTTTGGAATGAATTCGATATTTTAAAAATGTAATTTTTTAAAGTAGTGGCTGTAATATTAGAAGTAGCTTTGGATTCCTCGATCGCTCATAAAATTTTAAAAACAATTGATTTTTCTTTTAGAATTTGTCTTTAAAATCTTTCATAAAACAAATGGGTAAAATCTCAATTATTAAGATACGAAATACTATTAATGTAAAATGATCTTGTAATGTTCCCCGAGGGAGCCAATGTTTGTAACAATTTCCATATTATAATACATATCGTAAATGAGCAAAGATACCTGGTATTTTTTACAGTTATGCAATTTTTAAATTCTCGTGATTATTTACAATTAAGTGTGTGGGGGTGGGTGTGGGTGTGTCAAGCTTTTTTTTTGTTTCGGTCGAATTTAAGTTCAAGTGTTTTTTTAACCGTTTTTTTTCTATGTTTTTTTTTCACAGTTTGTATTGTATAATAATTTGCATATCTTAGGGCATGCAACTCTATTTCGTCTTACTGTGACAAATGGAAATAAATCATAAATCTCTTGGCAAGATAGTTGGGTTGATGTGATCTCAAAAAACTGCAAGTTGGGGAACTCCTTATCGCTGTATATTGTCATGAATAACATTTGTTACTTAATTAACAAAGTTTGCATTGAGGTAAAACTCTTTCTAATTAAATAAAAATTTAAACAGATCATTTTTTTTATAACACATGTAATTTTAAAGAAAGGGAAATAATTCTTATAAAATTTAAGGTCATGAATTAGGACACATTACACCCTTACATGCTAATAGTAATAAAAGAGAGTTACGTTGAAATGAATTAAGTATCTAACAGTAACACATCTTTAATGTATTCAATTTCACAAACCTATATCATACTCCAGACTCTATATTCTCAGACATTTAACTAATTTCAACATTCAAAGTTGTTGTACTTTGACCAATCCATTGTCATTTACACACAAGTTTGTCCATTACCCACCAACTTATCTGAACTTGTTTGCATGTGTGACTGATCGTATAAGAAGCATTGTTTAAGGAAGTTCTCAAGTAACATAAACCAACTAAGAGGCCCATAAAAGACATGCCTTTGCTTGCTTTTGTCATACATTACAACCTGTTTCAGAGTACATAACCCTCAAAATCCAACTGCCATAATTTACTGTAGAGTATTTTATATTGTAGTTATGTACCAAAACAGATTGATGTTGAATCTGCATCAGAAAATTCCTTAATTTTTCATAATCATAAAAACTCTCAAATGATATTATGCCATTTTGTATTGGATAGGATTATTTATAAGGTCACATAATTGATAAGGCACATGTTATATCACGTTTAATCAGATAAGTTTTACAAAGCAGTCTTTTGGAAGGTATACCCCAATCTTAGTAATATCAAGTTTTACCAAAAATTCTTGGCAAAATTCAAAAAATAAAAACATACAAAGAATCATGCTCTCTTTAAATGAATTATACATCTCAAGTAAATTTGTATAAAATCGATTCCTTTTTAGCATAAAGGCAAATCAGAATTGTGTGTATCACTCTGTGTGTCAGCATACAATGACCTAGCTTGAGTTAATTAAACTTGCAGTTGGCAAAATATTAATTTCCGCATTAATATAACAGTAGATCAAATTCCATATGCTAAACAATCTAAGTAAACATAACAAAGGTATGTTATAATTTAAACCAGATTCGTTTAAGTTAGGATCTTCTTTGATTACCAAATTTACTAGGCTAAATGTTAAGGGTCTAAACTGATATAAATTACTAGTACCATTTTTCAGAGATAAAACTATTATTTTTGAGGCATTTTTTTACTACTTATAATTCTTGTTTTTGTTTTAACTGAGTTAAAATGCCCTTTTGACAAGATGCAATTTAAATCTAAAATATACGGTACCTTAATTCAAAGATTTATAGGAGAGGTTGAATGCGAAGTTTGGTTCAACCCCCTTTTTAACAGAGCTTGCGGGTAGGTTTAGACAGTATTGGATAGTTTATAAAATATATTTGTCATTTTTGTAGGATAAAATATTAAATCTCGCTCACTATAATACGTAATTTCGCGAATACCAATGAGTACCTCGCAGATATCCGACTTACTACCGCTCTTTTGTGGGGGAGTTGAAAAGGGTCTAAATTTCTGGGGCAAATGACATTCTTAAAAGTAGTGAAGATCGAATGATTCGAACAATTTAATGCCGAAAGCACATTGTTTTGCCATATATTGAACTCCAAATAGTAGATTGTCAAATAAGAAAAGTTTAGAAAAATTTATCTGCTTTAAAATGTTTTCAATGAAAATTAATTTAACGAGAGAAGTCTGCTTGGTTGAAAATATCGTTAAAAATGTAACAATTTAGGATTGGCTCCTCTAAAAACTTTATTAGGCTAGTTCAGCAATCGTTTAGCAAGGTATTCCACCAGCATTTTTTAACTCACCTGTCCTTATAAATTCTACAATGATCGATCTTGCAGTGTATTCAATAGCACTTTGCCCCCACCCAACAGACGTTTCCTACCTCCATTGCGGAAGAGTTCCGCTAAGTTAAGTAATCGCGATATCAAGTATTACGAAACAACTTGTGGGGGGGGGGGGGTGCATTATGACACTCATTGTTATGGTTAAAAGTTGTTAAAAGTAGCTTAGAACCTTATGCTAAGAGGTGACAGTATCGTTTTTCTTTTCCAATTTCGGTATGCCATTTGGGTTTGTTTCAGTACAAAATCCTTTGAGACAACATAAGCAACACTTGCAAAGACAGTTATATTTTTTTGAAGTTTTATATTACTTCGTCACACAAGGAAACTTGGTAAGAGGTGTTTTAATGTTTTAAAAGTCAGTAGCCTTTTAGGTTATTTATACAACTAACAATGGAAAAATACAGTGTTGGTAAGTATCAACAATGTTTAGAGTAAATTGAAGTTGTTTTACACGGTCAAGTCCTTGACTCCGTTTGTAAAACTTGTTTAATCACTTATGCTGTAAATCTTTATTGGCGAATGAGCAGGCCCTGGTCGACGGTGACCATTTGCGTTGAGGTACTGCCGCCGTCACCATGGTTCTTGGCACCCCATTGGTAGCGGTTGCAGTTCCATGATTACTCGTAGTAGACAACGAGTATTCATGGCCCTTGCAAGTGGCGTATTCCGTCGCACCTCAACGCAATTGGACGAGTGCAACACATATTCTTATGCTCATTCCATTGTTTATTGACTTGATTGATATTTGAATTGATTGATTGGTTAATAATTGATTGATTGACAAGTAATTGACTTGATTGATTGACTATTGATTAATAATTGATTGATTGAATTTGATTGATTATTGCATTGGTGACGTTCATGCACTTGTGACCTACCCAGTGCATGATCCGCCCAATTTGGGTCGTCACATTTATTGTATTGATTGTTGATTGTGGGGCAGCCCTGTTGTAGCCCCAGCAAATTGATCACCGCGGCCAGAAGCGCCACATTAAACAAGCAAAATAACATCCATATTGTTTGTTTGATTTATAGGGAATCTGAAATAAACCTGATCAAATTCCTGATCATCTGGTTCAATAATGTCTGTCTGTGAGCCAGATTCATTTGTTGTACACTGCACATGTTCATGTTGTGACTGCTGAGATTCCGCAGCCTGTAAAAAGGTAAAAAAAATATGTAGAGCCTAACATTGCCTTAGTCAGCTTTTATTGATAATCATAATAATTTGACCCAGGAGCAATGTAAGTTGATACAACTCAATATTTGGTGCTTGGTGCATTTATTACACGTTCAACAATTACAAGTATAAAATCATAGTTATATATAAACTTCAAAGGGTGGGGGGGGTTACAGTGATAATACGTATATATATGAGCAAAGGTTGAAATAATCGCATTGCAAATAATTAAAATACGAGGAGTGATCAAAAAGTTCGCGAACTAATTGAATAACTTCCATAAAAGAAACAATATGTGGTTTCAATGTTGATTACATCTTAAATTAATCCTCTCCGATTTTTATGCACATCAACCACCGTTCTGCGCATGCGCGAATCACATGATATTTGCGGTCACGTGACTCTCTCCGTAGCGTTTTGTCACAAAAGTTGAAAGATTTTTCTAAGGTTTATATTTCTTTCCATGTGAGTTAATTTTTATGACAAGAACCGTTCATTTGTCAGAAATTGTATAATATCAGCTACAGAATAGGTGGATAAGAATATCTTTTTCAAAAATAAGCATCTCGGCCATTAAAACACGAATCTTCTATCTCGGGAGAGACCTTTATTCAAGGTGAATATAGAATGCGTGTTTCCATTTTTATCATATCTAATATGTTTAGAATCTAAAGTAAACGATATCTTAGGTATTTGATAATTATATTATTGTTCAAATATTCAACTATTTTTCAAAGTTTAAATTGGAGGTCTTTGATAGAAAATTGCTTAATTGATTGATTTATATTGTTTAACGCCGAGGCGGCAATATTTCAGCCATATTTCGGCGGATTAAATTGCTTAATTAAAAACACAAATCTTTTCAAACTTGCTTTCACTGGCCAAAATGACAAGTATCACTTTTAACCATCTGCATTCCTTCACTAAAACGATCGATCCAATCATTAATTGAATTTATAGGAACTCATTTATCTTAATAAACTGTATACAAATTCTTATATGATACTGCAGAGGGATTCTTAAGATATACAATAAATTGTAAAGTCGTTTGTTATACGAGTTCGACTGAGACAACCAATTTTCGTCACAAGTTACCTACAGATTGACGTCATTTCCACATTGTGACGTCACAAACAAGGATAAAAAAAATTTCAGGATATGCTATTTATAGACCTTGTATATGGCTATGTGTCTACCGAATTTCATTCTAAACTCAATTGTGGTTTTGTAGATATAGAGATAGTTCGCGAACGTTTTGATTACTGTAGACGTACTTTTTTCCACGGGGTCATAATTCCGCGGAACCCCAATTTCTGTTGAATCCGCGAGTAGAAAAGTACGCGGATTTCCTAGACTGTCACTATATGCCTTACATTTATATTAAGAACGCTTGGACAAATTTCCGCGGACAATTTGTGACCGCGTACATAGCGTAAATTAATACCACGCGGAAAAAAGTACTTCTACAGTACCCCTCGTATATTAACCAACTAAACCTCAGAATTCCTATTCATTGACATTTGTGAACTCAGTAAGTTTATCACATGGAATTGTTTGCTTTGATTGTTTCAGAAATTGTCTTATTGAACGTTGATAATTAACAGAATTTCTAATTGATGAGTCAAATTAACTTTTATTCATGTATGCATTTGAATTGAAATTTGATTTCATATCTGTATTATGCGGGTTTATTAAGGCAGCACATGGATCAGAATTCGGTGAATTAACACTTTTTTTATAATTATGTAAAACTAATAAATTGGAAAAGTCAAGGATAAAACTTTTGCTATAATTATGCATTCTATAGACTTCAATGGGACTTATAGTACAGGATGCACTTCACCACGACGTCACCACGTGACGTCTATAATGAGAAAATATGCCTTAATGAAAAATTGAAAAGTTCAACACTACCCCGGGGATAATTAATTTCAATTTGTAATAATAATTAGTTAAAAACAACTCTGTACATGTACTATGAAAAGTGCTGCTAGAATCCTACTGTCCTATCACAGAAATTATCATCCAACACTTTCGGACGAAACCTTCCCAAAATTTTTACATTTTGTTCATAATATCGAAAAAATTGCATCAATTCCCGTAAACCATACGATTCTAGCAGCACATTCCAAAAACATTAAAATAAGAACTTTAGATAGAAACAAAAATTTAAAAGTTCCAAAGTATGCGGAGTAGTGTTGAACTTTGCATCTTTTTTGTTACGAACGACAGAGGAAAGGCTGATCGGCAAGTAAACACCCTCACTGCTTTAATTTTACGAAGAAATTGTAGAATTATATTAGCATACCTTATTCGTAAGCTTTATTCCCACATGAATCACACATGATATTCATTCTAAATGCTTTTCAACTCCGATTTCTTGTGTTTGTTTAAATGAATTCTCGTTACGTTTCACTTTCACTCTGCTACTGCATGATCAACAGGCATGACGTCACGGGTTTGGTATTTATTCCCATTGATAACTACAGAGACCATGTCTCTGTATATTTTGATTCATTTTTACGACCTCAAATCAATCTTAGAAATCGATTTTAAGAAAGTAATATCTCTAAACTTCACGTTATAGAGCTTACTATGACGTCAAATCATGTAGGCAAGTAGAATATTTGGTTGTAACCTTAACATACCTGCGTAATCTTTCTGAAGAAAGGAGATGTAACATATGATTACATGTATTTGACATGATTATTTGATCGGGTTCGTTATACAGATTACTATTAATAAACTTGTTGATTGAACAATCTTGTTATCCCTAGCAGTCCAGGTTTCGGGCAAACAGGCGGACATTACAACACGTACTAATTTAACCTCATTGAGAACAAGGAAAAGACGAGTAGAAGGTCTCTCAGTACAACTCTTTTTTCTGATACATTATACATAGTCGTCGGTAGAAAATTGAAAGGGGATAATCCCCCAGGGTCCATGGTAAGCCCCAATTTCAATACCTATTTTATGTTTTTTAAAAACATTTGTGTGACTACCCCCCCCTCCGAACAGATGCCTATGCTACATAAAAACGGTTATTTACATTTAATTAGACAATTTGTAATAGATCAAATATGCTAAACATTATATTAGAATTGAATTCATTATTTCCATTATTTTTTCCCATTGTAAGTAAACAACAGATTTTCTGTTCACGCAAAGTTCCTTGTCTTTGAACATTTTTCCTGCAGAATTAAAGCAGGTACCCTCTGTTGAAAATGAATTAAATACTAGTAGTCTAAATCTGGACACTTTTATATGATATATTTTCTCTGAGTCCAAAAACCACTTTTAGTTAGTGTTTAGAGCTTCCTTAAAACATGGACTAAATTTTGGTTGAAATGCGTCAGTCAGCATTTGACTAAATAATAAATTTGTATTTGCTGACATGGTCATTGTTTCGAATAGAGAACCTACAAAATGCCAAAAGGAGGCAGCAAAAAGATACATTGTATTAAGGATATTCTCTTTTCTCTGCTCATTTATCTCAATTTTTTTTTATCTATTTAAAATATATTCTTTACTATATGTTTGCATATTTTGTCTTTTTAGATCTTAAGGGAAATAACATTACTGATTGCTTCCAACAATCCATAGGTGGCACAAGGATAAAGCATAATGTCACTTCTCGAGAAAAGTAATTTGCTACTTCATTAAAATAAGAAAAGAAAGAGACTACGAAGAATTATTAAAATAAGTAAAGTCTCGGGGAAAAAATTGAACAATTCTCTT
The DNA here is from genome assembly GCA_003671525.1 of Saccostrea glomerata. Lineage (NCBI taxonomy): Eukaryota > Metazoa > Mollusca > Bivalvia > Ostreida > Ostreidae > Saccostrea > Saccostrea glomerata. The sequence goes on along the minus strand of PRKT01001226.1, from coordinate 73,564 downwards.
TGTAAGAAAAAAGTAAAATTTCGGAAAGTAGAACATTTTTACAGAAATCACATTTTTCCAAACTGGTTAAAAAATAGTACAGATTATGCTCAAGAAAGGGCATCTGTCGTCATATTCAGGTTTAATTCATATACAAATCTTTGCTATATGTTCAAACCAAAAGAGCCACAGACCCGACAGACTTCTGGCTAACCCTGAAATAGTTTTTCAACTACTGTTCGTTATCTCTATTTATTTCCCCCTTAATATATTCAATATTTTAAAAAAGAAGTTATGCAGTTGCACCATCAATAACTTATACACAGTTTACAATTGTAATGTCTTCAAACCGTACGAGACACAGACTAAAATCTGACGTCTGCCTACCTCGAAATAAGTGTCTTATCCGATTGGAGAGTAAACTATTGTTTGTTTATTTAAAACTCTCTGCAATGAAATAAAAGTCAGATTATCAAAAAGTCAGAGTATCTCTTGTTAAGGAACTATCATTTTATAAGCTTTTTTTATGTTCTGTAATAATTTTGCATGGAAGCCCAGCAGCCGGAGAAATTCTGGGAATTTATTATTTGCCTGATGTATGAACATATTTCATTCCGAATGTCCTCTGTTCTTACTCTTTAGTCTTTTGAATTTGCTTCGTGTGCAGCTTTTCGCGCTGCTCTCTAAAATATATCCTCAAAAAACACTGTGATCGAGGTGGAAGGTACATGTTTTGTGCACATTTGTTTATAAAACAACATCGGGTTCTAAAAGTACAGGAGCGATGAGAAATGTGCTATGATTATTCGGGAATTCCTGGCATGCTTTAGATGTAGTTTGTAGAAGTTCGCATTCATTATAAACGGATTCGCTGACGTTCTTTTCAGTCTTCCATACAAATTCTTTATAAGTGATAACATAAAACTTTTATATGGGTCTATAAGATAAATTGCGCAGTTTGTTCCGAGTTTGTTAAATAGAACATTGTATAATTTGTTAAATAGAACATTGTATAATGTTACAAAATTGACAGTGACTTCCTCGTCAAAGGGAATTGTTATCCATGTCAATTTTTAAAACGTAAACGTAGGTTTTTCTACCCGTTTAGATATTGTACAATGCTTTCATGGGGTATTGTGGAACAAAAAAGTAAAGAATATTTTGAAATAAATGCTTGTAAGGAATACAGAAAAGTATTTGGAGTTTTGAAAAAATCTTTCCAATCAATCATTTAATTGTTCCCAGCTGACATTGTGGAATATTTATTTCGGTCTGTCTGTCCGTCCGTCTATCCATCTGTCCTTAGTTCTGTCAGTCTTGATACACTTTCGTTTCTTCTGGTGTTTTGGAGGTCTGTGATTGCTCTGCTCCTATTTTGTATTGTTTTATGAACTTTGATATTGAATATTGTACGTTATCTTCATATCCTTCATCGAGAACATTTTACATAACAACTGCCTATTAAAAAGATCTCTATTGATTTAATATCAAAGACAAAGGTCATAAACTCATCTTCTGTCTGTTTTAACACTGTTTCCGAGCGATATCTCGGGAAGCCTTTGAGATTTTGCAATGAAATCTTATACCACATATTCCTATTGCCTATGGAAGACCCTATCGATTTTTAAGTCGTAAGGTCAAAGATAAAGGTCATTAATTCATATATTCTGTTTGTGTGTAAAACCTTCAAGTTTCGGGCTATATCCCAAGAATCTTTTCAGTTTTTTTTAAAATAAAATTTATACCTAAATTCCGTATTGTCCCGTCCGCACTACTTAAGGTACACCCCTTTGAGACCCCCCCCCCCATTTGCGCTAGCTGTAGATCTGTAGCGTTATGGTTTTATGTATTTGTCAAGTTGGACTTCAGATAAGGTGTAAGTGTTCCAAGCATGGAAATTAAAGTCCCAATGAATCTCTCGGTGATCTCATTACCCACTGGGTGGTCGTGTACTTGACATAGTTCTTGAACTAGTTTCCTAGGAAAATATGCACTTCGTTCAGAACGACTTTGTCGTAGAAGTCCGTATAGAATAATTAAATGGTTTAGTAAATCATCTACTGTAGTATTATAGGTCTGGTTTCTGATTGGACAAACTTTGTGAAATGATCAGTTCTGACCAAAATATTTTAAACTCCGTCTTTATGAGGTCAAAATCTTCATACATGTTTTGTACTTTAAACATCGCAATGTTCAATATAAGTCGTAATATCCTTGAGCATACTTGGCCAGTGAAATCTATCCATCACCAATGCTTTGGTTCTCTGTGTGACTTGATGTCCCATTTTGTCATGAAGGATTTCCAGTAAAACAGGATTAACCTCTAGAGTAACGAGAGCCTGTTTATGATCCCTGTTATCTGTAACTAACTGACTAACGTCTTCAATCCTGAGCTAATTGAAATTCTTATACATGATCCTATCTTGATCTGGAGTCATACATAACCTTTCTTGGGTCTGGTTCCATTCCTAACATGCTCGTATCTGTATGTCATGTAGGATCAGCATCTGGTTATTACTCAATCAGAGGGTGACCTTGCTGCTGCAAATTAAAAATGGTTTTCACTGTATCACAGTGTATAACCTCTGTGAGTCTGGGCAATCCATCAGCATCAGCGTTATTCTTGCCTGTTTTCATGCTATGGTAAAGTTGTATGATTTTTGAGCTGCTATCCAGCGATTGACAGTAGCACCTAGCTAAGCCATACGTCAAGGGGTTATTGTCAGTTAAAATGGCAAATGCGTTACCCATGAGATAATCTGAGAACTTTTCTGTAAGGACCCTCTTGAGAGTGAGGAACTCGGTTTGATAATTCCGTTAGGATTTTGTCAACCCTTGGCTGCGCAGGCTAATACCCGGTTATGTCCACCCTGGTTCTGGTAGAGAACTGCAACCAATTCTGTACCGCATGCATCCGTGTGGAGCTCGAGTGGACTAGTGAAGTCTGTGTATCAAAGGATAGAGGGAGAAATCAGTTTATATCCTTTAGATGGAAAATACTGTCTCTTTTTTGCGACCCCATTTCCACTTGGAAGGCTGTTTGGTTCTTGAGTTGAGGCTCATCTTACCAGTAGCCATATACATGACATTAAAAACGGAGACAATTTGTAAAAATTCTCTGTAAACATCCTGTAGCATCATTCGAAGCCTAAGGAATATATATCTTACAACCTCCGGGTTCCTAGGTGTTGGCCAGTTTCCAACTTTTTCAATCTTGTCAGGATCATCATGAACACTTTTCTCCGAAATTGTATACAAGGTTCTCCCGTTATAACGCCAACATTGGTGCCTTAGCCATCTTCATTCTTAGCATTTTACCGGGGGTGGCGTTATACATGTATGGGGGGGGGGGGGGGGGGAGTTACGTGCACAAATGAATGAAAACATATATATTTTTTATATACTGATCTATTTCAAAATTGCAATGCTTTTATATAAATTGCTTACGTTTACTTCTCATTCGAAATATTCGTCGTCAGCAAGTGATTCAGTCTCGGCATTGTTGTTCAAATTCAGAATTTCAGGCGGTCAATATTATGTTTGGATCTAAGGCAACGTAAGGTCAAAATCGAACGCTTTAGAATATTTTCGTGATATTTAATGATTTCCAGTTTTTGTTTCAATTCCAAGATAATGCAACTTGATTTCGGCGAGTCAGCTGTACTGTTCTTATAATTTCTGTTGAATCCGAGTAAAATGATAATACATGTTGGTTCAATACACATCTTTATATGATTGCGCCCATGACAAAAGGGCCTTTTGGCATTTTTGCTAAAACAGAGAAATAACGTCACAAAGATGTGACGTTGCAGACGGTGAACTTCGACGCAGATTTTAATTTAATCACGTGTTTTGACGTTTGACGTCACCCCCGCCGTTTGCTCCTTGTCGTGGTCAGGAAATAACGGAAGAATCCGTCGTCAATTCAGTGTATAGATAATGGACTAATTGGTATGAAAAACGTTATTCAACATTTGACTCAATGATAAATTGTATTTGCTGACAAGGACATTGTATCGACCATAGAACTTACGAAATGATGACTTTCAACAAGACTGCTGATATTCTTGTTTTATCAACTTGCTTGTCAATAATTTACCTCGTTTAAGAAACAACAATATTGCCGACCGTTGGGAGTATAACTTTTTATGTCATCATAGCCAGCACAGCATCAGTATTACTATCTTTACAGCAAGACGAGAGGATGGGGAGGCAAATATGAATCCCTGCATCCGAACTTATACCCATTGGAATATAAAATCCTACAGTACCAGTTCCAGCGAGAATGAATCCGAAGGATTCACTTCAGAGAGTCCAAATCACCTGCATTACAGGATGATGATGATGAATCTGAGTATTATTTTTTATACCTGTACTTAATTCTTCCTTTACAACATGCATTAGATATGACTTATTCCGTAGAAATCGTTATTGATGAACTAATCCCTGCTTCGAAAGCTAATTCCCTGTTATCCATTATCATAAGGATGTTACTTTTGTATCAGTATATGTTATTGGAGTAATCCCGTGCGTTAGGCAAGTAAGCTAATCTACGCTCCGAAAGCTAATTCACCGTCATTCGTAATTCGTAATCCTCTATTTTGTGTTTTACTTCGTATCGGTATCGTAAAACAGTTAGAAAAGAGTATCATTGAGGGAGTTAGCAAAATTCCAATTGCCCACGATCAAGACTATTTCCCTCGCGACACCTCGGGAAACAGTCTTGGCCTTGGGTAACTGGAATCTCGTTAACTCCCTCAATGACTATAGACTGATTAGACGTGACCGTGACAGACGTGGCAGGGGTATTGCCGTGTATGTTAAAAAAATAAATTCCGTGTAACCGATGTCCAACAATATGACGAAATTGAAAATAGAAAATTCTCCCAAATTTACCCGCAGAATGGTTTATCAACCACCCAATTCCAAATCTAAATGGCTGGAACATTTTGAGAAGTAGGTAGAGACGACAACAACTTCTAATACATAAAACCATAACGCTACAGATCTGCAGCTAGGACAAATACATAAAACCATAACGCTACAGATCTGCAGCTAGGACAAATACATAAAACCATAACGCTACAGATCTGCAAAGACAAATACATAAAACCATAACGCTACAGATCTGCAAAGACAAATACATAAAACCATAACGCTACAGATCTGCAGATACATTTGCGCATGATCTCCTTTTTATCTTAAGCAGGGGTATACAGATTCTCTGAATAAGCTTGTGAAAATTAGGAGGGATATTTCGAGCATCAATAACGAGTCAAATAAAATGTATAAACATTATCAACGTAGTTAGAGTAGTTATTTAGATTAAGACGAGTCATTTGGTAAGTAACTCTTCGGTTAACGCACATATGCCTAAGGACTGACCACCTATAAATATTGATTCTGCAGGGCTAAGTAAATTCAAAATTTAAAGTTCAAATGATAAATATCTTCAAATAACCTGCATGTTTATGAAATAATTCACGATCTTATTTTTTCAATTGTTAATAGCATATATTAGCGTGTAGACTTTGACAATAAAGAGAATATATTCTTTATAAAGAATAACTTTAAATTGAATGCTGTATGTATGTAACCTATACAATACTGCATTATATTGATTGAGGTACGTTAGGTAACTGGATTTAAATTTATTGGCAATAACACTTCCCTTGGGTATGTAAATTAAGCATGTTATTATGGTTTTCGGATAGGGCCATTGTCAAAAGCTCCACAGCACGTTCAGATAAAACAAAACCACACCATCGCGCTATCACACAAAACGCAATCTCGTTGTTTTCAATATACTTTTGAATAGAAGTTGAACCATATAACAGCTAAACTGCTTTTTGGTACTAATTTGCACGATTGAAAACGTTCTTAATGTATTCAAATTCATTTTACAGTGGATTTGCAGAGTACAAGCAGTTTACCGGTATATCGGTACTTTAAAAAAAAGCAATTCGCATTACAATGTATTTTTTTAATTAACAAATAGCAATATATCGGTATTATTATTAAATTTAATATAAAGGCTTTTAAATTATGGTGTTTCCGTAAAATTGATAACCTTTTCAAATAAAAATATAATTATTTTAATTAGTTTAGATTAGTAAAACTATTTTTGTCATTTAAGAAAGGGCATACTGATAGTCATGTTAAAAATACTGAAAATTTTTAACATCTCTCAGTAAGAGATACAGCAACTTCAAATCACAATATTGCCTGTCTAGTTTGCGCACCGATTTTCAATATATGTTGCATTTAATCTGAGAGATTCATACATAATTTAACTAAAGTACCAGACACATTTCTGTTATCTGAATTTTTACTGGATTAAACTTTGAATCAACTCAATCCTCTTGCGCAGTAAAACTCGGTATAAATACTCAGGCTCGACTAGAATTTTTCACTGCCGAAAGGTTTAATTTCCTAACGTACAAAGGTTTTTGTTGCGTTTTGTCAACAGGTATTTATTTTTCATTTTTTCGTGATGATTGATAATGCATTAATTAAATTTCATTATTTAAAAAATAACCATTTTTTTTTTTTTTAAATAATAGATAAGTCATCAATGTGACATTCGTTTAAACACAATCATATATTTTTTCTAAATAACCTCATAAAGATATTTTTGAAATTGATAGAAAGTTACAATATGCAAGATATTTACTTGGGTAAGGATGGTACTCTATCAATTTAAGAAGCATTCAGGAAATTGATCTCGATGAAAACCAAACTTCCGAAAAATAGGAAATTTTATTTTTTTTTTAAATCCAGTTCATAAATTCAATATGACATCAGTTTAGACAGAATATGAATTATTGAATTTCAGTTTTCAACTGTTTTTTTTTAATTATATTGGGATTTTCTGATGATCTTTACTTAATTTTAATATGAATCCCTTTCCAAGATTGATGCCATAAAAATACATTAATGAAAAATTGTCAGATTTTTTTTTTAAACAAGGAACTTGTCTATCTTTTGGTACTCCCCCCCCCCCCCCC